>PNEQ01014924.1:0-41254 GCA_003012365.1 Medauroidea extradentata
GAGGAAGCCGGCAGGGGCGGCGCCTACCAGAGCTCCAATAGCAGAGAGAGAGCCCAGCCAGGAACCTTCCTCGTCAGTGATGGGCGTGGTGGTGCCGTTAGAACCATCGTCTAGAGGCAGTGGTTCCTGCAGGTAGGGTACAGCTGGTGTCGACCAGCCCATCACTATGCCGCCGCTCATCGCCAGCAAGGTGGCTGCACACCACACACACTCACACACATATACTTCTGGAGCATGAACCATAAACCTTGACGTTGGCCAATGGCTGTTGGTCCATAAAACATGCAGAGGCCAGTCATGAAAAAATGGAAAATACATACCTCTGTTATCATAAGTGTAGACTAACACTGACTATAATATATTTTGGTGCCTTGAGGCTAATATTTTTCTGAATGTATTAGCGCCACTGATTAAAAAAAATGGCAGCTATTATTCTGTACCACCTATAGTTTTGGATGTACGAGGCACATTGTTACAACTACAATTATTTCTGCACAAAATAGAGTTTGTCTCAACTGAGAATTTTCCATTTGTCGTGTCATTTTGGTTGCGGTATAAAATAATTCATTTCTTCATATTATTAGAAAGTAAAATAATATTTAAGAAAATACTGCCTGTGATATTTGTGCTTAGGCAATCAGTCACTTTATACCTAGACAGCTCTGTTTCTTTGGTATTATTATTAGTATTCGCAGTGACAGTTCTGGTGATTGTTTTAGCAATAACCTGCCATCATGAGAGTGTCCTATCCCCCCTGGTATATTTCTTCCATAATTTTCATATCATAATTAAATCTCACACTTTGATTTTCACTGAAATCACCAAGATTGTCTGAAAATCGAACAAAGTGTCTCCATATGTAATGAATCTTTGTTCCGATACTGAAACCAAGCTTATAATTGTTTGATAACATGTCTTCAGTTAATTTTTTGTAGGTGTCTGCTTATGATTGACAAGCCAATTCTTGATAACCACAACAAATTAAGACAGACTATTAATCTCAATCTAATTAATTGCATCTGTTCAAATTGGAATGATTTACATGCAGCGTGGAATCAAGAACAGCCCATAGCAGCGATTGATACTTTTATGAATGATGGCATGTCGATTAAGGGTGCTGTAGAAAGCATCGAGTCCGAAGGACAACATTATGACATATATATTGCTTCAGGAAACCAAACTAATGTAAGAGGTAGGAGCCTATATTAAATGAAGGGCAAGAATTAGGAATTTGTGCAAAAATACATATACTTGCTGACTTATCAATATCTACCAAACCTAAAGTCATCAAATAAATTATTTTTACCTTCTGTGAGTTCAATCAACTACAAATTCTTTTTACCAGAGCAGCTGAACTTGCCAGAAGAAAGTGTTTTTAACTCTTCCTGAAATAGCACCCGACATTACAAAATGGAAATTGCAGAATCTTAACCTAGCCCATGCTTAGTAGTTGAATAGTTAGCTTTATTGTTGGATACCATTTAGACATGTTGTTAGCTGTAATGCGGAAATTATTTGCTCAGAAACAACAGGCTACTTACAATAAGGATGGAAAATGGACTCGTCTTAGTCTTCACAAGCAACCAGATATTTTGACTACAAATGATCCAAATGTGTTCATAATATGGACCCAGAACATGAGGAAAATCTAACGACCGATGCCTGTGGCATTGTGTTAGGAAATGCTATGATGTGATCCTCTTTGAGAGATGTACAATGAAACCAGAGTGGAGGAAGAACTTGTCTCCTGAAAGGGATGTTACCATGACTCTTAAAGGCCTAAAGCGTCAATGTCTTCACAAATGTTTGTTAAATGGCTTGACCATTTTGTTAAATTCAAATCAGCGTGACCAACAATACTGATATTTGATGAAGCTTAATCTCACTTGGATGCGAACATTGCCATTGCAGCTGAAGCCCATTGCTTGACATTATACTGTATACCATGTATTTATATGAATGAGCCCCTGTCATTAGATAATACGGTCTTCAAACCATTTGTATTCTACTATAATGATGACGTCATGTTGTTTTAGACAAGAAAGTCACTAAGCAAAGTAGTTCATACGAAAAAAAGGTGTTGTAAGGGGCTGGTTGAAACAGGATAGACCATAGACTTGCCAATCACGCGGTCATGCGTGCGTGCAGAGTCTGTCGCGCTCGGAACTGCATTAGTCGGATGGTTTGGTAACTCTAACTATGAATGACGAACAATTCGCATTAGAACTACACCCATTTAATGTATTCACTCTAGACAACCCTATCGTGACTGCCGAACACGTCTTAAGAGGGCGTGCTACATAATTCAACGCTAAAAGATTTAATCTATAGCTATATGATTCTTGAAGCCAAATTCCAAAAATTAAACAACAGAAATCATTGACAATAGTTTTAGCCAACATTGTAAACAAAATAGTTTCCAGTGTTACGAACTTCTGAGGCACAATCTCTGACACTGAAACCTCGCGCAATTAACTGCGGCGCAAGAGATCACGCATTATCCTGGATAAATATTTACTCACAAAGTTGGCAAATAACATTATCTAGGATTGTCATTGAGTATTTTATCCATATTGACTTCGAAAAAAGCGTATGAATCAATTGATGTTTTCATGGTTTATTTATCTACTACGCTCTCTTAACACAGTCATATTTGGCAAACAACTGTCACGTCTACCGGTCGGAAGACACATAGGGGTGGAAGCTAGGCGGGAGAGCGCTAGGCAAAGGGGCTGACTACATACAAGCTACTGTTGCCAAGCACTGACAACCAGCAGGTACAATCAGGGACTCATAGACACACATATACTTGCTCATAAATAACCAACCCTTAGAGTACATACGATTGAAAGAAGTGAGCTTGGGAAAATACTTACCCCAGCATGGAAAAAATGCTAAAGAATGTAAGTTTGGGATTATAAGCAACATGTGCTTACCAATTTAATCCGAACAGAAGATTCCTGAAGAAGTGAATACGCCAAATTATCTGACTCAGCGACCGAGAATCGAAGTTGCAGTATGATCGAGCACCTGTGGCTACATTACTTCGACCCTCATACGACAAGGCTAAAAATGAATCAAAAATCAAAATTACAGCAGTTATTCACAGCGAGGGTTCTTCTAGTGAGTCGGACAATGATTGTGCTTTTGTAGATCATAATGGTTCTTCAAATAACTTTCATGAAGACACCCATGCTAAACGTACATCAATTAGTGAACTGAAAGCCATTAAATACAGTGCCTCAAAAGTCGTAGCTTCTCTCTTCCAGAACAACATGAAGTCAATGATGAAACCCAGCAGTACAAGTGTGAAGGTTAGCAAGTAGCAATTCAAAACCAAAGCAATTTAAGTCCATACTGAGGCTACCACCAGTGGACTCCAAACATTTCGTAAGAAAAGCGAAAGTTGGTATTGTCATTTGTGTAAAATTGATAGACAACTCAATATGAGAATTTTTGAACAGTTCCATCGTTATGCCGACGAGGAATGTGAGGAACTCATTAAACGTGGTAAGATTCTACAATTTGTGAGCTCATGCTGTCAAAAGTCAGATTAAACTCCTATTAGTTTGTTTCGATTTCGTATGTTTTACTGCATTCGTGTGTTTTATGTTTTATGTTATTATGTTTCTAAGTAAGTCACAAATTGTTATTTATTTAAATTGTAGCTTATTATATATATATATATATATATATATATATATATATATATATATATATATATATATATATATATATATATATATATATATATACACACACAATTAATTGTGTAAACAATGTCAACATTCCATTAAGCATTTTTATCTATAAAATATATTTTATGTGAAGTCTATTTTGAAAGCACTTTTTTAATAGCCACCTTTGAAACAATTGCTTGAAACACTGCTAAAATGCATAATTCGTATCACTTATCACTTACAATAAACACAGAAGAAGTTTAGTTTTGGATTGAAATGCCTTGCTTGCTAATAACTGTGTATAAATAATTTTGTTGAAATTTGCCAATAAAAAGCTTATATACATTGTTAAGTGTACCGTCTTCAGCTCACCTAACCTATTAAGAAAATTTTTAATGTACTGTTATAATTCCTAAAAGGTACAATAATTTTCACAACGCACCAAAGATAACAATATTAGTACTACTTTAGTAGCTGATAAACAGTTCTGTAACTCCTTGACATTTTGCTAGCACCACGCCGCAGAGGGCAGGTGGTTACGAGAACAGAGGTGGCTTGCCTTACAGGTGGTGTGTATGACTATTGTGGATAAATATAAGTGTCTAGAAGGCAGGTGGTTACTAGTAGCGTGTTGTCACAACAGACGGACACATGACTCACCCAACAAGGCGGCTGTGTGTTGTGGCCAGACACGTCTTCTTACTCCAGGCTGTGGTGCCGGCAACTCCGTCTTTGGCATCTCCACGCCAACACTCGCCTCCTCGCACACCATCGCTTATTGGTCCTGCAACAACATAGTCTTCACTACAGCAATCATACTCCAACAATCTTCACTACTTTGTAGATATCTGCATACAACACAGAGTTATTGGTTACACGTGCATATTTGTTCGTGTCCAGGAAGGATGAAGGCGACATCATTTCAATAACATCATGTACAGTTTAGCTCAGTGTCAGAGCTCCTGATCGGTGTGTTACGATTCTCGACCAGATATATGTATAATGTCAGTTCCCATGTTCAGGACTGCGTGTTATATTTGTCCCTTCACCCACATCCGTGACGAAGACAATGACGAACCACCGCAATATCACCTCGCCTAACAGCAACAGTTGTCCCCCTGAGGCCGTCAACTTACAAACAAATTGAAATGAATTAGAAACAATCGTCGGATTGAGCCAACTTGTACGTATACATCGACTCGTATTCCCGCCGCATACTACTAAGTGTAGACGTGTACATTACCAAAACTTTGATATTTCGATGGAAACTGGCCTGGAACTCTCACAAATATAGTAGTTTGGATCTCGCCCAACAACTGGATAGCTTGGAAATATTGTATCTTCGAAGTTGAACCACTTCCAAGACCTCGTCGAGGAACGTCTTGAGGCGCTTCAGTCTTCATTCAAATCTCAGAACTTTCTTTCCTCGCGTTCATTCTACGGCTGACAAATTCTTTACATGTCTTGTTAATTCCCAGCAGAAAAAAAGTTTGTTGGCCGTGTTGTGGATTTAAAACGAAATACATGTTTTGTATCTTAATTTACATAGATAAAGTTACCGGATCGATTTAATATACACAGTCTTCCATATACCACTGCTTAGTTATCCGAAATATTATACATTTTACAACAAGCCTAGTTACCATTGTTATCAGATTATTAAATAATATGACAACAATGTTACATTCCATTTAACTATACGTGCGCGAGGCCTCTGGTACTAAAATATGATGTGAAATGAATATATGCACAATCATAAATGATAAAAACAACAAATAAGCTGAAACATGACAAGGACATTTTAGTACGTTACGCCTTGTTACGGTTTCTCGTGCTTTCATTGGTTCGAAACGTTCCTTTGCTTGTGTAGTTTTACCTTCGCTTAGCTGAACATTTATTCTAGCTCAACCAGCTAACGAAACCTTATAAACGTAAAATATTCCAAAACACTGTGTTACAACCAACGCTGCTGACATATTTAACTCATGTCAGGAGTTGTCTATAAGGCGTGAATGAATCGTGTGCTGGACAACCGAAAAATATATTATGCTTTTAACATAATTAGTTTCTTTTTGTTGAAAATACACTGTATCACTGTAGGTAAGTTCGTAAAATTTCTCGGCAAATAATGAAGCGATGTCGTATGTGTCAACAGTTATGATCAGAATCTCATGTAACTACTAATGTAAAGTTTGGTATGATGAAGGAGAGAGGGAGAGAGCATGTTGTCCGCCTGTAAGGACAGGGGTCATGACCCCACCAGCAGAAGACTATGTTCACCCGGCACCATGTGTTGCACACGAACCCTACATGAGGGCCATGCAGTATGTTCCAGTGTGGTATATATAGGGGTGCACGAGCATAACTTAGAAGTTTTCCCAGCGATAGCTGGGGCTTCGGGCCTTCTACGGGAATGTTGGTAAGACATCCCACTGGCCAATTAAGCATGCACCTGTTGAGGGAATACCTGTAACGGTCCCGTGCAGAGGTGCGATATTCTAAACGGTTGTCAACGATACACTGTTGTAGAGAGTCTGCTTGTGCCACCCCGAACTGAGTAATACAATATGTCTGTGCTGCTGTACAGAATTAACTAAGACTGTATAGAGTGAAGCTGTAGTAAAGATTGTGTGCAACCAACTTGCCGGTCTTGATTGCCACTTCGAACCCTGGCGACATAGAACTTTGCGTCTTCTCACATCCCAGCCGCTCGGGATAGGACAGCGAGATACTGAGAATATCCCAGTGCATGTAGCGATAAAGTATAAAATATATTTATGAATATCAAATAAACAAAAAAACATTTGTTAATAGGCCACTTTTTAAAACGGACTAAAAAATTACACAAAGAAAATAATTGTAAGATTTAAAACGTAGAGTGTAAGGCGCATGCAGCCAATTAAAGTGCGATGTGTATAGAGCAGCTGTCGTTGAGAGAAATCTCACAACAGCTCATTACATTTGCAGTTGTTAGTGTTCTTGGTGAACTAATCAAGCGTCAGTTAATATGCGGCTAAGTGTTTTTTTTAATTTTTATTTTAGGTCTTACAAATAGTTTACCGGAGAAATTATTTTATAATTTTTAGTCAGTTTTAACAACGTGGTATACAAAAACATGTTGAGGTTAATATTATTTTATATTTGTTAATCTTGTGTTTGTTAAATTTTGCATTCATATGTTTTAATTACGTGGTGTATTAAAAATAGTTCATTTTTAAATAATATTTTACGATTTGTTCTTGTTATATTGCATTGTCATCCAGTTCTCAGCTATGTTTAATGTCTGTACGTTATCGCTGCTCACTGTCAGAGAACAGACAAACAAACAGTCAAGAAAGCGAAACAATGTCGTAAGCATGTCTCATATGAACACATGTTCAAACGGCTTTATTAAAATAAATCTCAACAAATCACAACAGCAAAAAAAAAAAATAATAATTTTTTGTTACCATTTAAAATTAGATTGAAAATATGTCTTTAATAAAAGTTTAAATGAAAGTAATAGATTAATGAACAGTTTAAAAGTAAAAAAAAAACTAATCTGAATTTTATTAACACACCTGACTTCAAGAAGGCTTAGTTTATTCTCCTCGTGTGACGTTTGAATGTCTAACTGAACTTTTGACTGTAAATGTCGCTAGTATATGAACCTCGAGTGTGTGTGGAGGTGGTATCCACATTGTGTGAGATATTGTCCTCAAGTATTATCAGCGATCACTACTAGGCATGACTACGCTAAATATTACAATCTACAAAAACACAAACAAGTGGCAAAAGAGGGTTTTTCCTCAGATAAATGGGACAATCTTTGTTAATTTAAAAACTTATAATCCACTAATATCCATACAAATTGTCTTGTTAGTTTCCTGGTCACATCTTAAGAACTATATACCTTATAACAAATTATTTTGATTTAAAAATTTAAAAGCACAACATTTGCGAAAATATTTCTAAACCTTAGAAAAATTACCTAAAATTTTAGTTTTTTTTTGTTTAAATTGAATTTGAACAGATAAATGAACATTTAAATAAATAAATTATTCAAAAATCTTGTAGCAAATGACACGATATATTTCAGAACAAAAACTTTCTCAACCCAATTTAAAAAGTTACGAACTTAATAAATATTTTATGACTTTTTTCGGGTACATGTAACACACACACACAAGCACACACACACACACACACACACACACACACATATATATATATATATATATATATATATATATATATATATATATATATATATATATATATATATATATATACACACACACAGGTTCCAGGCTAAGGACCTTTTTTTTACCCCACTTTCTACATTCGAAAATTTTTAAGAATTTAAAAGAATAAAATAAAAATCAAATGCTTGCATTTTATCAATACTTCAACAGAAAGTTATTTATATTTTGAAAAGAAAAAAATGTGTATTTTACGCGTTTTATGACAAGAGCTTTTTTTACCCCAAATTTTTTTACCCTCACTTGGCACAAAATTTTTTGATTTTTGATTTTTGTTTTAGGGTATTTGAATTTTTAAAATTTTAGTTAAGATTTGTTAAGGTGAGTTCTTCTATTTTGCTATTATTTTTTGTTATAACTAAGGACAATTTATGAAAGTGACAATCTTCCTACAAAAGGACAAATTTTTTTATTTAATTTAATGTTAATAATTATATTTAAAAAAGCAAATTAAATGTAACATTACTGAAAATTATTATAAACCTTCTCGCAGAGAATAAATATTTTAATACTTAAAAACATATAAATAATTGAATAGTAAAATGCGAAAAATGTCATAATGATTATTAACTGAAAAAAATATGAATGAAAAAAATCCTAAGGATTTAAAACCATTAACTAAAAATAATCAAAAAGTAAGTCACAAAAATCTTAAGCAAAATATAAAATTTATAGGAATTACTTATAATAAACCACACAAAAATTATGAACAAAGTAAAATAAATATAAAATTCAGGAATGAATTATGCTACATAAATTTGGGGTAATAAATGAAAATGCTGAAATAAATGGAATAGAATCCGCAATAAATGGTCGATTGAAAACATATGGTATTAAAAATACAAATATTTACAAAAAACCGGAATACTTTTTTGACGACAAAAAACTAACGGTTTTAAACTAGTGAGCAACTCAAACACATTAATTAGAAAGTAAATTTAAATTTTTTTTTGCTGCATATAAAAAAGGATCTGGTGATGAATATTACAGTGTTTTTTTTAATTGAAAACGAATTTATTTTAAAAACAACTGATCTAGAAGAATATTACGATAGCAGTATTTACAAAATTCTAAGAGAAATGGATACATTTAATGCTAAAGGATCCCAATAGGTGCTAAACAAAATAACTAAGCAGAAATAAGGATAGGTAAATATAATCCTCTGAGAGGTGGTTCTTATATTAAGCTTCCAGAAAGATTAAACAGAAAATGCAGTTATAAATGTTACAAATAATGATCTAAAATATTTCTTATGATCTATTTCATCAGCTCTTCATTCAGTAACAATTCATCCAGAAAGATTTAGTTATTATAGAACTGAAGAACATGAATTTGCTGAAGCATTTAATGCTTTAGAATTCCTAATGCAATTTGATAAAGTGCAATTATTATAAAAAAACTGTAATGTCTATTAATGTTTAAGAATATGGAGAAGAAAATTATCAAATTTATGCACTTAAATTACCATAAATAAAACTTACGTACACATTAATTTTTATAAAAAAATTGTAAAATAATGATAATTATTATTGGATATTCGATATCTCAAGACTTGCTGGGTCAAAATTTTTAAAGGATAAAGGTAAAAAATATTTTTGTGATAGATTTTTATAATATTTTTAGGTGAAGATAAATTAAATGAACATGAAAAAGATTGTAAAAATCATGAATCTATTCGAGTAAATCTCCCTCATAAAGGGGAAAAAATATTAACTTTTAAGAATTATTATCACTCATTGAAAGTTCAATTTGTTATATATACTGATTTTGAATGATTGTTACAAACGGTAGATACTTGTGAACCTAATTCCAGGGGCTCATATACAAAAAAAATATCACAAACACGAACCAGGTAGCGTTCGTTATTTTGTACTATATCAGCAAACTTCCAATATCTTATATAGGAATAGATTCACCAAGAGTTTTTGTGAAAATATTAGTGGAGGAATTAAAATAAAACCAATCAAATATTTGAAAATGCAGTACCAATGATTTCGCCACCTAAAAAAAGAAAAAAATAATTGGATAAAGGCTATTAAATATCATACATGCTAGAAGCCTTTGAATGATGATTTTGTAAAATATAATGACCATTTAACTTGGAAATTTAGAGGAATGGAACATAAAAATTTTAATTTATGCTATCAAAACCCAAGTTTTATTCATGTATGTAAACAAAATTTATCAGGATACGATACACATTTGCTCAAAACAGATCTCGGTACGTGTGGAAATGATAATAGAATTGATCTAATATCAAATAATGAAGAAACAAATATTATTTATTTTACAAAACATGTAACTAATGGTGTAAATTTATGATTTATTGATTCATTTGAGTTTACGGTTTCTAGTTTGGATTCATTATCTGAAAAACTTTCTAAAGAACAGTTTCGAGAAATTTCAAATTATATTTTAAAATAGAATTTAGATATTGTTGTAGATACATTAGAAAAAAAACACTTTGTTAAAAATAAGCTTTTATTAAATGCTCTAAATCTAAGAAAATAAACACTACATTAAATCAAATCCATCAATTTATAACATTAGCCTATTTATATTACACAAAATCCTTTTGTGTGGTTTACCTATTTTATAAAAAACTAATTTTTTTCTTAGAATTTCTTATGCCAAGCCCAAGTTACATATTCTATTCTTGTTTATCTACACTGGTA
The DNA here is from genome assembly GCA_003012365.1 of Medauroidea extradentata. NCBI lineage: Eukaryota > Metazoa > Arthropoda > Insecta > Phasmatodea > Phasmatidae > Medauroidea > Medauroidea extradentata. Next base: position 10,597 of record PNEQ01014924.1, read on the forward strand.
AGTCTCGCGACAACCTTTTATATCATAAAATTGTGTAATGTAAAAAATTTATACATTTGATTTAATTTAATTTAATTTTCTTCTTTTAAGAGCATTGAAATAAAAGCTTGTTTTATGTAACTATTTTTAATTTTTTATTTATTTTTTCATGTTGTTCCCTCTAGTACCGAAGAAATATACATCCACCCTCCCAGGGCTTAGTATAGAAGGGTAAGAGCTAATATACAACATAGTGTGTCCTGAGATGGTAGGCTACGTTCACATCACGTATGATACACTCTGATATCACTCAGTTCTTAGCACAGCCTCACATTGACCTGGGTGTTAGCAGGTATGCGCCACTTATCTCAGCTTGAAGCTTACTTGTTCCTGAAGTAACACAGTTCCGGGCTTGTCTTTGGATTTTTTTCAATACCGCTACAATTTGCCCAGGATGTAGGTCGATATTAGTTAAGACACGACCACGCCAAGTCTTACCGTTTATCAGGGCAGTAATACACCATCTCCTTGAAGAACTGAACGCGGATGTCATTCTATTCGTATTCTTCTCAGCAAACCCTTTCATTTGATGCACATATCATGGAAGTGCATAAAATACAACTAGTCTGCCATCTTGTGCGGTCTGCCATATTGGATTTAGAATGCCGTCACTTAGCTAACCATGCATTGTCATCCAAACTAAACTTGTATGCAAAATTTCAGCTCATTCTGTTGAGAATAACTGCTTTAAAATTCAGTTGCACGATTTAACCCGAGGAATCATACAAACACAGCAAGTTAAATATAAAAGCTTGTAAAAAAAGGTGTTTATCCATACTATTATATTGATTCTGATAAAAAATTTAATGAAATATAATTGCTGCTGAATAATAATTTTTCCAAAAATTTAAATAAAACTAATTTTCATAATGAAGATTATGAATTTACACAAATAGTTTGGAAAACATTTAATATTAAAAATCTAGGCGAATATACAGAATTGTACAACAAAGCTGACTTTTAAGACTTTTAATATTATCTGATATATTTGAAAAATGAGATTTGTTTTTATAAGGCATATAAATTAGATCCATCATGGTATTTTATGCCCCATGATTATCTTGGGACCCGATGTTAAAACACACAAAAATTGAACTTAAATTATTAAACAATTATGATAAATATTAGAGATTGAAAACGGTATTAGAGGTGGAATATGCCTATGCTGCAAAATATAATCAAAGCAAATAATAAATATATGAAATTTTATAATATTTAAATTGAAGATTCGTATTTAGAATATTTGGACGCAAATAATTTATGTGGTTAGTTCATGAGCCAATATTTTCCATTGGGTGATTTTAAATAGGTAGATTTCAGGTTTCATTACATCGATTATTGGAATAATTGTATATAAAATGTGAAGAACAATTCAAATTATGGATGCATATTGGAAGTAGATTTATAATATCCAGAAGAATTTGATGATTTGCATAAAGATGTTCCTCTTGATCCAGAAAATTAAATACCCGAGGGATATTGAATTATGTTATATGGATACTGATTCATTCACTATCATATAAAAAGAATTATTTCTAAAGTGATATGAAATAAATGGTTCAACATTTTGGTACTTCAGATTATGAAAAAGATAATAGACACAATATACAACAAATAAACGAAAAAATTAATTGGTTCAATGAAAGATGAAAATAATGGGATATTAATGGAATAATTCATTGGATTAAAATCTAAACTGCATGCTATAAATATGGAAAGATATATTATAAAAGGAGAAAAAGTATAAAACTGTTGTGGTTAAAATGAAATTACATTTGACAATTATAAAAATTGCTTATTCAAAAATGAAATATTGTACAAAAATATGAATCTAATAAAAATTAATAAGCCAGAATTATTTTCAATTTAATATAGAGAAACAACATTATTAAGTGCTGAAGATGATGAACTATTGGTTCCTAAAGAGAGTAATAACACATTCCATGGGTTCATTACAAAATAGAAAAGAAATAAGAAAAGTAGGGGATTAAATAAAAATATGAAAAAAATGAGGCTGAATCTCAATCTGTAACAGAACCACACAATAATGAATATATTTTATGTAAACTTCTGAATTATATATTTTATTAATGCAATAATATTGTATTCTTACATAATAATTATTTTAATATCATAATGTGATTAAGTGAAAAATTAGAACAAGATATATACTATATATTATCTTAATTGATTGATTATTTCACTTTTAACGTCATATATTAGATTTATTTCACTAATTAGCACCATGATGCATATTTTTGCAGCTTTGATTGGCTTATTAAAATCTACTGTAGGTTTTAGAATAGTTATATCCTTTACAATATAAATTTTTCGATGAGAACAATCCAAAACATACAATATTCTTTCAGAAAGAAATTTATTTGGTTTGAAATACATTCCATTGTTACGATAAGAAGTATCTAATTTAGTTTCTGTCTCTTAAAGCTATATATTTTAGTTTGTTAAAACTTCTCAACATTTATGTATAAAGAACCAAAATTCAACCATTTTGGTGCATATACAAAATTATTTAATATGTGAGTCGCTGTTCCGCAATTTCAAGAACCAACTATTAGACATATAATGTTATTCGGTTATATTTCACAATGCTGTTTTGTTGAAATAATATTGTCGGGTATTCTTATTTTTTTATCTCTATCTGTCTCTTTAGATTTAGTATTTATTCTATCTATAGTATTTTCGTCTTATATTAAATGAATAAATAATTTATGATATCATGCAATTAATCATTCTTAATTAAAGGCCTCGTATATCCTTTAGGAACAGAAGAACATGATGTGGGCTTAATTAAGTGTTATACTAAATATGTTATACCTAATATTACACAAGAAAATAACAAGTCCTAATTTATAGATCAAAATGGGGTAGAAAATGTAAAAGAATTCCCAACTTGTCGATATATTTGAATAACCTGTTAAACATTACGCAGACATTGCTGCCATTTGAAAATGATAAAATATTTTTAGAAGAAGAAAATCTTAAGAACAGAGTAAAAATAAAATGCATTTTCGAATTGGTGAAATTATAGGTTAGACGACAAAAAAAAAAAAAAACCACACAGTAGCATTTCTCTGATGTTACACTAAAATTACTCCTTTTCAAATAATAAACATTCACTGTAACTAAGCAAACTGTATGATTCTAAATCATGATGAATATTACCACATATAAACTTGTGTTATTGCTTCATTTAAACAGATAGTGTCTTTTCGTGAAACAATGCATTATGAACCACGTTATGTTTTATTTTTTCCAATGCCAACGGCGAAAGTGTAAAATTAATTGACTTTGATTGTGCAGAAACAGCTGCAATATTAGAAATTACATATCGTACATAAAACGGCTGTCTTAAATGCTTAGAGAACTAACAAAACTTTCTCTATACTCTGACTGCAACAGGAAGCTGGGAGATATCTCTACATGCAAGTTTTCCTTGTTCGATAGATAGTGAAGTAGTACAGGTCGAGCCGGCAACGAGCTAGTATATTCATTTCCAGAGACGATTTAATTTGAATTAACTAAAAATATGTTTGTGTATGTATTTATTTTTGTGTAAAACTGAAAATGAAGATATTTGACATAATTTGATCATCATTTTAACGATAAGTAATATAATTTGTAAATGTTATATTGGTTGTTGTGTACTTATACACTAGTAGCTGACACTATTTAAAGTAATTATACTACTTCTTAGACATACATTTAATGGAAAATCGGTTCACAGTTTCTGGCAGGTTACGAGTGGCCATAGTGCTATGCATAAGGGAGGTGTGAACCCGCTACGTACAGTATTTTCCAACATATCTTTCCTATTTCGGGTTCCTCCCCTCTCTGCAAGTGTACCACATTGCCGGATATGAGCTGCCTCTATAAACGAGTTCTAACGCTTACGAAGGCAAGCATTTGCTAGAAAAAATAATGGGTGTGATACATGAGTGGAAAGGCAAGGACTGATGCTGAGGAAATAAGAAAGTTATCTTCCTATTTTGTAGTTACGGCTTAAATATTAAACCATTTAGTTTTATTAGTGTTCTTAGTTCGTAAATGGACAAGTATTTAAAAATTTTAGGTAAATATTGAGTTGATTATAGTTTTCATTTTGTTAACTCTTTTGTTCGAGAAGAAAAATTTATTTTAACATCACAACACCTGTTAATAAAATAAATATGAAATAAAAAAATTATATTCTGTAAAATTTGAATTATTTTACACGGATATTTTGGAGTTTTGTGTTTTAAATTCATTCGAAAAAACTCGTGATTTTGAAGTAGAATTTCGTTACAGGAATAGTTACTTAATGTTAAAATTGATTGGAAAATAGTTTTTGTGTTTTGAGTAATTAACTTTTTTCTATTTTTGTAAAATAAATACAATGCAAAAATCACTAAACATACACATCGAAGTTACTGAGTTTAAGAAACTTTCCTATCTTACTATGGGTGAGCCATATACAGTAGTGTTGAAACGAAATAAACGTGGCTCAGGCATAAAGAAATTGCAGTTTCAGAAAATTTTAAAGTAGTATTACCCAACAGATATGGTCGAAAATCCACTAATTAGGTTTTAAGAGACGCAAATTGTGGAAATATTAGTTTGGTTATAATGTAACGAAAGATGTCTGGTAGTAAACAGATATATTATACGGACGGCGTTATGCATAAACCAGCTATGCGCCAATCTATAGTGTTAAGTAATACAGGTGAAAACGTTTTCCGTTTTAAAACCGTCTTAAAAAGTATTTCGGTCCTGTAGCGTGTTCCGAATATTTCCATTATAAGACTAAAATATTCCTACTTCTCGTAAGAATTGTTCGAAGTTGAGAACCTTTAAACACGTTTTTATTTACAACTAATAATTGGCTCATAGCTGGTTGATGCATAACACCGTCCATATATTGTTCATTAAAAAAATTACCTTATTTTAATTAAATTTTTCATTGTTTTTATTGTAACTGTATTGCATACGGTTAAATGTAAGATTTTTGTTTTATAATAAATTATCTATGTTTTTATAATTATTGGTCGGTTATTGAATACAAATTTTAGAAATAGATTATTAATATCAGTACAACGTTATCATATTTTTGTCAAATAATTTATTGGATATTCATTACAATAGTGATATTCCACTATTTTTTACTATTTTTTTAAAATAAATTATTCAATTGTTCTACTTCTTCCCATATATCAATATATTTTTCATTATAATCAAACAAATCCATTCCTTATAGCTCTTTTCCATAAACATATTTAATGAAAACGATGATGTCAATATGTTTTTTACTTCTCAAATGCTTTTACATTAAATGTGGCTTGAAATAATAATCTTGTACGTATGCAGATCTACAAATATTACGTTTAACTTGCTTTTCTTAAATGACTTATTATTAAAAATTGTTTATAGTATTTTATAAGCTTCGCATTTATAATAATGCACTAACATTTTCCCCCTTTTTAAAGTATCTGTATTAAATTTTAATTTAATCCAAACATTTGTCATTTTATATCATGTTTGTCACTTTCTTAATGTGTCCTACTTTATGACTGAAATTTTTTTCATATGGTAAAATAGAAAATACCCCTAACAAATCTTTACTAAAATTAAAAACAAAATAATAATAAAATACAATTATTGTAAAACATACAACATATAAAAATCGACAAACAAAAAATTTGACTTAAGTGGGAGTCAACAAAACTGGGGTCAAGTACGGCGCTTGTCCTAAAACCCGTATGCATACACTTTGAATTTTTATATTTTTAAAATGTAAATAGTTAATATCAGCCTGCACATTGATACACATGTTGACATTGAATCTACTTGGATGCCAATGGTGTGCTTATGCTCAAAGTTAGCGTACACTCTGATGAAGCTGTTAAGTCCCTTGAAGATAACCTCACTAGTGAAATGGGCCTCTAGCTGTAAATAGCACACACAGTTGATGGGAAGTTCTGCTACACATTAATGTTCATTTATTTTCGGAGAAACAATTCATAAAATATTACACGTAGCCTTAAACATGCAGTTCCGCTGCTTGGAAGGATGTATCCTCATCTTATACAAAACTCGCTGGATCGTTGATTGGTCAACACTCACATCTTTACCCACATCACGTGACATTCTTGACGACTCCTGCCACACGTGACATAGCAAGGTACGTCGTGGTCGAATGCCGCAGTTTGCATTGTCCGTGCATGCACTCCGCCTCGCGGCTGTTCAATCTCTGGAGAAGTAACACTTGGATCCTACACTACACAAACAGAACCAGTAAGCGTTCGTTGTTCTCTCAACGATGACATGAAATTAAGCTAGACAATGAAGCAGAGACAAATAACAATGACTGTTGGTGCGGGAGAAAGGGAGACTACGGAGAATACACACTAGCCAATAGCAATGTTCGTCACGATTCCCACGTGCGAAAATCAGGATCGAACTCGTGTCCCAGTTTTGGTCTAACCACTGCACTGTTGTAGCTGTACAAACGTCACACGGGAGGGTTGACGTAGACTGCTGGTTCGAGTCCACTGCTTTCCAAGTATTAGTGTTGGCCGCTCTGTAGTGCTAGCACAGCCAGGGAAGCAGGAGTCTTATACACTGGACCGGTACCTATAGACGAAAAGATTCAAATACCTTCAGCAAATGAAAGAAGTCATAGAAAAGGACCATCGGTGCTTTCTGTCGTAGTCTTCATTTCAAACGTGACAAGAAGAAGACATGAGGAGTAAAAGTTCAAAGCAGAAGTGTCAACATGCTGTGTACCATCGCAGGGAAGATTGTCCCTTGCATAGTCACTTGGTCATGTCCACTCTTATGTTATGCCTCTAGTAGACCGTGATGTTTTGTGTTTGTATGTGAATTGTGTATACATTTTGTCATATAATTAGAGGACATGGCCATCACTATGTCTCGCTTCTAGGCGACCATGCACGTACAACTTGAGATTTTGGTGTTATTTTTAATTGTATGTGTATTCTTGACACTGACATTTTGATGTCCACTGAAGTATGAGAGTGTATTGTTGTTTGGGATGTTTATAGTTACTTTGTTTCCTATTGAACATGCTGTGTTAAAGTGGAACTTGATCAATAACTACGTAAGAATAGCTCCTATATATTCATAACCAGCAGTCTGATACCTCCAATGTGCCAAATAACAAAAAAATGTATTTAAGGTACTTTCTCTGTGCCTGTGTTTGTACCACAGTTTACACAGATGGATAGAAATGATGCTGTTACGACATTTTACAGTAGTTTCAAACAAATAGCATAACACTGTTCATGTCTATATGTTATTGTCCCTCTTGAAAACTTTCATTATTGACTTGTACGCATGTCCTCCGATGTTTGTTAAGACACATTGTCTTAGGAACCTTCCACGTGCAGTATCAGAGACTGCGTGGGACAACAACACATTCAGAGTGGTTTGGCATTGGTATGTGATACCAAAGCTAAGGGAAGGTGGTATTTTCTTGACACAGTATTGTGAAAGCCACTAACTCGAGTGTGTGCGAATATTTCACAACATGGCGCAACATATTGTACAAGTTACTCTCCCAGGCGGAGTTGTTCTGCTGGCTGATAATGATTGTTATCTTCACGTTGTAGCCTTCCATATCTTGTACGGACACTCGACATCTGCCAGTGCAAGGCTAGCGTTGTCGCAGCAGTTGGGAGGTGTTTCTGTCCAGATGTGATCAACCAGCTCACATAGCCTCGACCAGCTTCCTCATCGTAAGTATTCGACCAGAACTTGAAAACATTTCCTCTTGTAGAAAATATTTCTGCCAGGTAATACATACACACATCATATCATCACTGGAAGTATCGTTTAGTTACAGATTTTGCTAACTCGTAGCTCGGTAATATCAGGTTCATAAATTGGGGAAAATATTGTAGTATCTCCCTACTACACGTATTCTTGTGGCAACAATCAATGTGTTGAAGCAACAATATAATATATAGGCGTTATGTGTAAGAAAAACCCATCCTGTACAAGAAAACACTTGTTTCGTGGACGGAACAAGCTACTTTGTCGAAGTAACAAAAAAAAAAAAAACTCTCAGTAGATACATATTATTCACGAAAATACATACAATAATACCATTTTCAGTGTAACACTATAACTGTGTTTCTTTGACTTAATTGTGAATTTAACAGCTAGAAAGCAAACGGTTACGTTCTTCAATAGATTTAACTAAAAAATAAAAATGATTTGCCAGACACTAACCTACATAAACTATACCAATCTGATAGCTCAGTACAGAAGATAATATTTTCAAAAATGTAATGTTTACTCGTTACATTTATTCCTCTGTTTCGTATCAATAAAATAATCCATCAATGCATTTCATCCAAATACATAAAAAATTTATCACTACGGTATTCAGGCGAAAATTAGCTTGGCATCAGACCAGTATGTTCCATGTTTACGCATATAAGTTATCGTTAATCATGACCGTATGGATCTTACGTTAATTTTAACATCTTAATAAGGATATGTAAAACGAAGAGGGGGCCGCGGTGGTCGAATGGTCAGACCTCTCGCCTCCCAACAAGGCTATCCGAGTTCGATTCATGGCAGGGTCAGTCCCCGGATTGTCGCATGTGGGAAACGTGCGGACAATGCCGCTGGTTGGCGGGTTTCCTCGGGGATCTCCCGTTTCCTCCGCCATTTCATTCCAGCGTTGCTCCATACTCATCTCATATCACCCCTCACCAGCGCTTAAGACCTCGATGTTGAGCGCTGACCAAAATTTCTCACTCACTCAAACGAAATGTTATGTTCTGTTAGTCTATCGTCTAAGCAATGTGTGTCGAAGAGTGTGGTGTTGTAGTATGGCATTTTGGAAGTTAACACTTTATAAACAAGCAAATATTGTAAACCAATTGCAACCAAAATATATTTTTAGACAATAGTTATTCAGTATTTTACTTGTGTGCAGTTTAATGTTTTAGGTCCTCCATTTCTTTAGATATTATAGAGTGAGTGAAGGTTTTCTTTATCAGATTTTGAAAACTGCTGTACCGATCACCAAGATGTACTTTTTTCTCTAGAGTTACAAGATGTCGCTAGTAGAGACTTTCCTGTGTGATCAGTAATACGTCTCCTTATCCATTCTCACATTCAGGTTGTTCAAGACGTTATAGTAGCGACTGGAGAGAGCATGCTCCGACATTGCAGAGCATGTCAGTTTTGTTTCGTGTTACTCACCTTCATAGTTTGACATCCCGTAGCTACGTTAAGACTCAAAGACACGTTTTGACCCATTGTCATTTAGAAATCGTTGTCCGACTGGCGATGTAGTCTTCTATCACCCATCGAACGTTGCTACATTAATTTTGAATCAACCTGTAAGAATAATCCATTTGTGTTTGTATAGGCTGTTACAGAACTAGGTGAGTTAATTACAAAGGTCTGAAAATTAATGGTCATAAAAAGCTTCTCTCACAAATTTTGGCACGTTTACAGTATTTTATAATTCTAGAACCAAAACTGAACTCAGGTTGTCTTTATGACCTACCATATTCACAACGCACAGTGGTATTTCTAATAATGTAGTTGTAACACGATATTTTTTTGGCGTAATTAACAGCGCAAAAATCTATTTGGAGAACTATTGAACAATGTGCTCTAGAACTCATAAAGGTTTAAGTTCAATATTAAACATAGACAAGTAATACTGGATTGCGAATACTTCATCACCATAAAGAAAAATAGTGCGTCATTGAGCTTTTCCGTTATCATTTCTGGCTCCAGCTTACCCTTACGTAATTTACTAAACGTAAAATATGAAAAAATTCTACTTTCTTTTATAAGTGACCGTAACAGAAAATTAAGCCACTCAGTCTGTATAGATATACTTGCCCATTGAATGATTCTTTGAAGGAAGGCATCAATACACAACTTGCAACAGTCATTAAGGGAACTGCATAAAAGTGTCAATGTGCATGCAGGCACTGTGAAGTATGTCGCAGTACAAAATATTATACAATAATGTTTTTATACATTTTAACTAGGAAACAATCGTGATGAAGTAAATGTAAAGAAAGGTTTCATGTCGTAAAAGTATCGCTCACAGGAGAAATAAAATTCAAATTTAGGATCCAGACCTTTAACAGTACATTTTCTGTTCATTTGTTACTGTGAATATTTTTTCTCTTCGGAATAATTACTCCAGAAAAAAACAAACGGCAATGGGAATGTAAGTATTTTAATTTTTAACGTGTTGAAATAAAAGTTTTCTGCAGATTACGGAATTAAAAATATTATAATCCCTGATTGGAGGCAGAAAGGTCAATTTCGTTTAATATGTGTGTACTGTTGCCATTTAACGGAATTTAGTAAATATGAATTTAGATTTTTATTATTTTAAGACGAGGTCAATCTTCTCTTCAAGCATTCATAGAATATAACATTTATACAATACTTACTATTGATTATAGTCACTGTATGACTGGTAAAGATAATAAAACAGCAATGTTCAAATATTTCGAAAATATTTATTTTACATATTCTTAAATGTATTATGTCATCAAAGTTTAACTGAGAATTAATCACAGATCATTTCAGAATAGAAGCAATACAACATGCCCAAAAACTGACTGTGGTAAAATCTTACAACAAATGTATATAAAATCACATTTGCAGTAAAACAAGAATATTTTATCAACAAAAAATAAACAGTTATGTTAAAAATATCTCAACACAGCAATTACCTAAATATTTATGTGATACAAGCTGTATTCACACACACCACGTGTCACTAATATGACTGGAAGGACATTAATGTAATCAGTCATTAAAATATTTAAACAATTTTTAAAACCGAAATACTTAATTGAAAAATTGTTTGTTTGGAGTTTACGGGGAACTCAATTATTTGTAATTTCGTTACGCAAAATAAGGTAATTATTAAACTGGAAATGTTCTCCTCTAACAGATCACAGAATTATTCGTAATACGCTATAATTTCTCTCTAGGAGCTTTACATACCTCCCAGACAACCTTCTGACACAGTTCGCGAATGTCAGTAATACAGCTGGAATCAAATCATTTAAGTAATAAGTAAGGGGTTAATACTGTTGCTTATTGTAAAACCATACATAAGAAGGCATTTTGTACCAAACTAATTGTTCTATAGCTTCTATCACATACCAGAGCTCGATAATGTAAGAACACTTGCGGGTTAGGCAGTACGTTTAGAGATTCTGTATCAGGATTTAAAAAAACGTATAGAAATAAGTGAAGTTTTTCTACACTTGGTAGTCAAAACCTATTATAACTGTAACACGCAATTGTAAAGAAACAAGAAAACTTCGCCGTAATGTATGTGGGTTAAGTTTAAAGAAAGTAAAATAACAATGTTATTTAACTAAGCAGCGAACACAAATCGCAGGCCAGATTATCTTACCTATCGTTTCAGAGATATCGAAAAAATATATAAGAGGAATTTGTTTTAATAAGGTCAACTAAATAAAAAATTATTTTTCGTTTACAAGAACGTGATACATAACGCAAATCATAATTTGTCAAGCGTACACATAAGCTTATAACCTGTATTATGAGCAAAATTACCCTAGGCATTGAGTTAAATGGGGCACAACATTTCTAGGGAGGATTTGTGCGAAAGATAGTAAATAGATTGTTCTTATTTGCTCTAAAAACAATTAGTGTCAAAATGAAATTATAATATTTCGTAACACGTATCTGACAAAAATGAACATTAAACATTGTAATTATCATCTGATAGTAAATACGGCGAGATAATAAATTATACAGAGATTAATTTGTTACTTAGATTCAAAATAAACATGTCTGAAAAATGTTGGTTCAGCTTCAATCAAGAGATTCACACACTGTGTTAGAAGTATGTATGAAAGCTGGAACAGATTCAGCTTCTGTCGATACTTATTCCAAATAAAGTATAACTTGACATCAGCAACTAAGAGACTCTTTACATACACATTCATTCAGACATTTGGCAGATCACTTGGTAACTAGCAACACAACTGAAACTTGTTTAGATCTTTGAGGTGGAATTACTCTACGATACACAATCATGGTACTGAAGTTACTCATGTTGTAAGAGTGGTATTCATTATTGTCCCCCATGTGAACGTTGTTCGTGATTTAATTTACATAACTTCCGTTTAGCGGAGTAAATGGGGCTCTTAATTAATAGTACGGGATTTAATAAGTTTGTAATTATGGCAGCCGTAAAACGTGTGTGAAAGTAACCGTCATGCCATGGAACATTGGGAAACTTCTGAGCAAATAGTACTTTCTTAAATGGGGCTGGTGAGCTCTAACTAGTGTCAGGATAAATATAGATGTTGGAACTTTGGGTGTTTTCTCGATCAGTGACGAGCTTAGTTGGGCGAGTATGGCACTGCAGCTGGAAACAAGTTCCAATATGTGGACGCGACTACTATGTGGACTTCTTCCCATACTTGAGCTCATGCTGGATGGTCTCTCGGGTCTTGCCCTTAGTCTCCGGCACGAAGAACCACACGAAGACGAAGCCGACGCACATGAAGATTCCGTAGCTGCCGTACGTCATGGCGAGGCCGATACCTTCGATCATGTTGGTGAAGCACTTGGTGACGACGAAGACAAGCACCCAGTTGAAACAGACGGAGGAGCCGCTGATGAAAGCTCGAGACTTGCTGGGCGCCAGCTCGGCCATCATGAGCCACGGCAGAGGACCCACGCCGAACTCGAAGGTCACGACGAAGAGATTGAGCGCCACCAGAGGTACCCACGTGTAAGAGGAGACATCGGCGCCATTGTGCTTGAGGTGCGTGTACCCTGCCATGACGGCGAGGCAGATGGCGAGGCTGGTAGAGGAGAAGAGCAGCATGGGACGACGCCCCAGATGATCGACGACCCGTGAAGCCACGAAGCCACTCGCCAACTGCACGAAGGCCACGATGATGGAGCAGACGTAGGGAGACAACTTGCTGCCCGCGTCTCGGAACACGTTCACCATGTAGTACATGATGGCGCAGGTGCCGCACATCTGCTGCATCACCATCAGGCCGAAGACAATGTAGGTGGCTCTGAAGGTGGGCGATGACTTGGAGATTCCTGTCAGCACCTTCTTGAATCTCTGCTGGAGGTCGGGCTTAGGCTTGGGTGTGTCGCCGTGCGAGTCGCTGACGAAGGCTCTGATGGACTCCATCTCCTCCTGCACTATGGCGTCGTCTGTCCTGGCGCCCTTGAACCAAGCGATGGCCTTCTCTGCCTCCTTGTCTCGCTTCTTCTGCACGAGGAAGACAGGAGACTCTGGCATCCAGATGAATGTGAGGAGGAAGAGAACTGGCACGAGGCACGACGCTATTTGGAACCAGACGTAGCTCAGGTAGGAGCCCACACAGTAGGCATAGAAGATGCCGACACACAGCATGATCTCGCAGTAGGTGCCTAGAGCACCGCGTATCTCGACGTCAGCTATCTCCTCGTTGTAGACTGGTGAGATGACGGTCGCTCCGCCCATGCCTATACCGGAGATGAACCTGGCGACGTATAGTAGCACCACCTGCGAGCAAGAACCACACATATCGCACAATCCCTCCTCTGTCTCTCTGTAGCTGGACATTTCTCTACCACACACACACTCAGGCACTAAATACAAGAAAATGTTACCTCTTTTAAAATGTAATAATAATTCACTCATCTTTCCCGGCTAGTTCTCATTAAACGGCATTCAAAGCATAAAGCATACAGCAAAAACAATTAGGATAAAAAAAAATTAAAAAACTAAAAATGCAAGAAGTTCAAAAACTACCAACAAGCTTACACTTTTCAACACTTTTTTAAAAAAATATCTTGTAAATTTCGTGTTTTTAAGATTAATTTGATACTAACCAGAAGGTGGATTGAGTCCACAAGATTATAATTTAAATTCAACAATACCATTGCCATAAAAGTTAAAAATAAGTTTAGGCCATCGTACGAACAACGTATCAGGCGTATTTGAATTAAATGCAATTTAACACTAGAGTGTGGTAAATGAGATAAGTTGGAGCCTATTACAACGAGATACGAATTGTCTAACATCGTTAGTCTTTCAATGGGTTAACTCAATTAGCAACTTTATCATTCTAGAACTTGATGGCCGAACTGCTTGTATGATGTACAAAGAGGTTTCTCAATTAAAGCAAATATTATCTGCTGTGAGTAACATACGCGAGCAAAGCCGTAGGGAAGAGCATGAACTTTTAAGCTTCTCAATTAGGGATTCCATTTGGAAAGCAGATTTTCAGGAAATGTTATACACACATGTATATATGTGTGTCTACAACCAATTGGCTTAGTGGTTGGGCCAAGGGCTCTGGGTTCGATTCCTGGCCGGGAATCCAATGCCGGCTCAACGGGTTCAGGGCTGGTTGTGTTCTTCTCCCTTCACCCTTCACCCTCATCCGTGTGGAAGACAATATTGAACCACCACATACTCATTCTCGGCTAATAGTTCCAGATTTCCCGTCTGAGGCCATCATCATCCATATAATAAAATTACTTCAATAAAAATACCAATTTACTAAAATCACTTAACCATCAATGCGATTTATGCTATAATTTGAACAATTTTATGTTTATCCGTTCCACCTCCTGAAGCTGTTTATATCGCCTTTAAGAAGGCTACTAGACGTATATATAGGGTAAGTCTGAATAATACTGACAAGTGCTGGTAGCTGATTCCTTAGGAAAAAATAAGACGAAAATGTAACAACCACTTTTCCCGAAATTGATTATTAAGCACCAAAACAGTCGGATTTTTAAATAATGTATTTAAATAAAATATTTTTGAAACTAATTGCGACTAATCGACAAATAGGCGAATAGTGTTTTGTATAATGGAGATCATTCACCTCGGGAAACGTGATTGGAAAGCTCAACCCCCTTCGTTGTGGAAATGGGGTATGCCACCTGCGGTTGTATGAAACTTATTAGCGAGCACTTGTAAGAAATTAATGTTATGTATTCATTAATCAGCACGTTAAAGTTAACTAAAAATATCGTCTTGTCTGAACACTCCCAGGTGAACCATTTGCGAAATCCGTGGTGACATATTCAAAGCAGAAAGCGTGTCGCCTGACAGGTAGGCAATCCTCAACATACGGGACGTGTAACTATGACGAATGACGGATACTGCGTTACTATTAATTACCAATTTACACGACACTTTACACATTAAAATTACTGTGGGCACTATCTGTGTTACAAAATGAAGTTAATGGGGTAGTTTTCTCATGTGTCTCATATCATATCACGTACAAGTTTATTAAAATTAATCAAATTAAAACATCCATATTGGTCTGAAAATCACCAACAAACTCTACCCGCATACTCCTTATTAAAATTAAAACAAATAATACGTGCAACGTATGGTATACGAGGTTTCAAAAGGTGGTGGGCAATCTTGAAGTGAAAGCCTAAACCTATATCTATTATTAAAATTGCAGAAAACACATGGAACATTGACATGTACGACTATGTGTAATTGTACGATTGTGTACAACCTCTGCGATCCCCATCGCTGCCATCACAAGTTAACATAGCAGAACAAACAAGGGTTGCAAGTTGCAACCCTGATGTTGCATAAAACTTCGTGATGCTGATGCCTGATTGGTTATGTATTATTGGTCAGCACGCTAACTATGCATAAGTAATTTGTCGCGTGTCACGGCTCTAAACGTTGCCGTTCGCGATGTATGTGGGTAATGATTGCAGTCTATGCACCTGGCATGGAAGCAACACACATCCCGCTCAATGTAATCAGGTGTTGGAATCACATAACACATGTGGCAGGTCCACAAATGCACTAAACCTGCATGGTGTGATGTTAATGTATGCTGTACTCGTTACATGAGAACAAATTCGTAGAGCCACGATGTTGTCGTGAAAAAAAAAAATTTGGCTTTCTCTTACACTTCAAGGTGGCCCACAACCTTACGTAACCTCGTATACCATACTTTGCAGGTAAAATTTCTTTTAATTTTTAATAATGAGTAGGTGGGTAGAGTTTGTTGGTGATTTTTCAGACCACGGATTTTTGACATATAATTAATGAAATAAAACGTGTACGTGATACGAGATGAGACATATGAGAAAACTACCCCCATTAACTTCATTTTGTAACACAGAGAGCGCCCACAGTAATGTTAATGTGTAAAGTGTCGTGTACATTGGTAATTAATAATAACGCAGTATCCGTCATTCATCATAGTTACACGTCCCGTATGTTGAGGATTGCCTATCTGTCAGGCCACACGCTTTCTGTTTTGAATAATGTCACCACGGATTTCTCGCAAACGGTTCACCTGGGAGTGTTCAGACAAGACGACCGTTTTAGTTAACTTTAACGTGCTGATTAATAAATACATAACATAAATCTCTTACAAGTGCTCGCTAATAAGTTTCATACAAACGCAAGGTGACAACCATCATTCCTACAATGAAGTGGGGTTGATCTCTTCAACCACATTTCCTGAGGTGAATGATCTCCATTATACAAAACTCTATTCGCCTTTTTGTCTCTTAATCGCAATTACTTTCTAAAATATTTTATTTATATAATTTCAAAATTCGACTTTTGGGGGCGCACAACACTATTAATAATCAATTTCGGCGAAAGTAGTTCTTTAATTTTCGTTTTATTTTTCCCAAGGAATCAGTTGCCGACGTTAGTCGGTATTAATTTTTATTACTCACCATGTATATAATGGCATCAACATGTGACTCGACATCAAACGGCCGAGTTAAAGACACACGTCGCAGTTAACGAAAAAAAAAAAAAAAAAAAACTATTTGCACAGTGACAATAGATTATACCACCCATTGAAAGGTTGGCGGTCAATCAGGAGACAGCTCGACTGCCATTGGTCGCCCTAGGAGCAGAGCTGCAGGTTATAAATACTACCCTATTTTTTCCGGTTTTCACTTATACTTCACCTGAAGACGGGAGTAGGTGTCAGCTTGCGAAACGTCGTGAAAAGTAGGTCTTTAGACATCTACTGTGTAATGTTGTGTCTACATCGTCGTGTCGTCTAGTCTGTTGTCTGTGACGTCGTCGTTGTTATCATGTCTTGTGTCCAACATTGTCTTCGTCCCAGTATTGTATGTGCTGTCTTAACTGTGGTGTCCTACGTTTTACAAATTATTTTGCTTTTTATTTCTAATTTTATTTTATGTTTATTTTATTTTTCTATATTTGTTGTTGTCGTCTTATTCCTCATGGGATATTTCATGTTCTGTTTTGGTTTATAGGTTTGTTGACTACAGCCAAACTAGGCTTGCCATATTATATTTCGGTTTTTTTTTTTTCCTTTTGTTTGTGTTTTTTGTTCGTCTCATTCTAAGATTTCTGGGACGACATAATATTGCAATGATGTATGTCTGCAATAGTACAGTTGTTTATTCTGCCCCATTGCAAGACGCTCACACTCTACACACGCTCACACAACACTCGTCCACAGGCTGATTCACACTCTAATTCGCGCTTGATCGCACATTTTAACTCTCACTCTGCAAGTCACACTCTCAGTCACCAACTCTCAATCACACAGCCTCGCCAACTCTCAATCACACAGCCTCGCCAACTCTTAGGTCCGGTTTCACCAACCAAGTTTAAACGATTTATTCTCGATTAATCGGCACGTAATATCTATTATACATGTTTTGGGTTTCGCGAAGCAGTTAAAAACTATTTTCTTGTCATAAGGGAGATTACATTTTGATTGTTCGATTTTGGCCAGGTAACTTCATTAATCTTGCTTAAGTCCAAAATAAAACGACGCAAGCACTGCCCAATTGGGTATTTGAAGACATTACAGACAATGAAGACTTTATTCCTGTCTATCGGCCTCGTCGGATCCGAAAGAGAAATCATTATTTTGACGAAAATGATGATACGAACTTCCGAATACATTTACGCTTGTCAAAACAATCGGCCCATTCACGTTTAGAAATTATTGAACATCGTCTGGAATTTCCTTCGGACATGAAAAGGCTAAAATATTTCTTTGATTACTTTCAAGTGTATTTGTTAAAATTTATCATTGCACGACACAGTTTTCAGCACAATTTATACTTTATACACATGATGTAATGTTTCATGTCTGTTATTTCCAAGTTGATAAAAAATAAACAGACGAGAAAATAGTTCAACAATTGTGTATAGATAAACATTAAAGGGTAAGTTCATTGCCTTTACAGCAATAAAATAATGTAAATTATGTTTGCTGGACCATCTTTCCCTGGTCTTTCTTTCCCGCTTTGCTCCAAAGTCACCCAGAGGTACGTAGCCCTTTCTAGATAATATAACGCAAACACTTCCCCCTTCCCCTAAAGAACGTTGCAAATTTTTCAAATGAAATAATTTAATAAACAAACACGCATTCGGCAATCTCCGACCAGTGTTCGGGTATTTTCGATACACTCAAGGCAACTCAGCTCACACAACTCATCGTGCAGCCAAGTTTAACTAATCTAGGGCAACAAACTTGCTGTGTTTTACAGGATCTAGGCTTCTGATTTGTAGCCACGTCATTGTCGCATTTCTTCACGACGTTTCGGACAGCATTGCAGCTTCCATCTTCAAGGGTGAAGTTTCTAGTCGCAGTAACTATTTCCTTCCGAGCCTCTGCCGCCGCCGTTTCCTCATGTGCCATCCGAGGCCGTGCTGTCGCGAGACCGAAAGCCGAAGCTTCCATAACTCGCTGGGTGTTTGTAAAATCAAATGCACCCCGACAGTCTAGTTTCAAATCATTGGAACGGCGGCGGGGCGCGTGTAACTGTTTTAGCTCGGCTCCAGATCCGTATTTAAGGCTGGAGGGGGGTTGTTGCCATTAATAAAATTACGTGTTTGTGTAAACGGCGAGGGAGTTAAGGTCCCCTCTAGCTGGGCTGGAGTGATGTAGTGTCGTGATGTCTGTATAGTGAGGTGAGTGTTGTCAGCAAGTGGCTAGCTAAACTCGTGGAGTAGTAGTGCGTGAGTCCCTACGACCATGAGAGCCGCTCCAATCAATCCCAGCCTACTAACTGAGGATCAAGCCTGACACTCCCATGGTTATTTCATCGTGTATTCGTTTGTGACAAGAGGAGAGAAAACCCTTAATATTTGTTAGTGAGCGC
Source organism: Medauroidea extradentata (assembly GCA_003012365.1). Lineage (NCBI taxonomy): Eukaryota > Metazoa > Arthropoda > Insecta > Phasmatodea > Phasmatidae > Medauroidea > Medauroidea extradentata. Next base: position 29,791 of record PNEQ01014924.1, read on the forward strand.
TGAACTGTGAGATGTACATCGTCTCGACCTGAAACAGAGAACTATCAGGTTCTATAACCCTGGTGATGACTCTCCTTCCAGTTTGTCCAATGTATACTTTCCCACATGAACAGGTAATCCTGTATACACCTGCGAGTTGTTCTGCTGGAGTCTTATCTTTTACTGAAGCCAGGGTGTTTCCAATCTTGTTGATCGGTTTCTGTATAGTGTAGAGGTTGTTCTTTCGGAAAATGCAAGAGAGCTGGTCGGATATTCCTTTGACATACGGGATGACAGCCATATGAGAAAGTTTTTCGGTGTTTTTCTTCCCTCGAGATGGTTTAATGGCTTTGTTTATTTCTGCTTTGGAGTAGTCTCTTCCTTAATGTTGGCCTCCTCGCAGATGTTCTTGACTCTGTTCACTCATGTAGAAGTGACTGTCCTTTCCCATGACGGTGGATGGTGTGAGCTGGCATTAGATACATGTCGGTGTGAGTGGGCTTTCGATAGACCTCGTGGTCCAGGAGGTTGGTTTCGTTCCTTGTGACTAGGACATCCAGGAATGGCAGTTTTCCATCCTTTTCTATTTCTATAGTAAATTGAATTTTCGGGTGGATATGATTTAGGTGTTCCAGGAAAACTGGTAATTTCTCTCTTCCATGGCTCCATATGACAAAGGTGTCGTCGACATATCTGTACCAGCACTTCGGTTTGTATTTGCTGCTACCAATAGCTTTCCACTCTAAGTTGTCTATGAAGATGTAAGCCAGGAGAGGGAAAATGGAGAACCCATGGCAGCACCATCTCTTTGCACATATGTTTGTCCCCTGAATGAGAATAAAGTCGACGAGACACAGTGTTCAGTAATGTTCACTATGTCTCTGCTATGGACGTCGTCTCCAAGGTGTCCTTGGATGACTTGAAGAGCTTCTTTCACAGGTACCTTGGTGAAGAGAGAAATCACATCAAAGCTGACTAGGATGTCGCTCGGTTGGAGAGAAAGCAGTTGTAGTATTTCAATGAAATGTGAAGAGTTCCGAATCTGTGAGGCTGAATTTGGAATAGCTGGTTGAATCAGTTTGCTGAGATATTTCGCCAGAGCTTGAGTATGTGCTCCTAAAGCACTGACTATAGGTCGAAGAGGTATTTCCTCCTTGTGTATCGTAGGCAGACCATATAAAGCTGGTGCCTTGGCCAACGAGCTATATATAACAAACATAGAGGGGCGGAAACAGCAATCTCCAAGGCTCTGAGGTGAAGCCCAATTGAACGTGGTGTTTTGACTCTAGATAAAATGGCGGACTCTAATATCCGGGAAAAATATGAGAGCGATTATGCTGATGTAAACATTATTACAGTATAATATATTACAATAATTATTGGCATTTTTACCTGTTTTTAGCGGGAATACAGTGAAGCTATAAAGTAACGGATTTTATACGAATATAATGACTGATTTTTAACAAAATGTTGGCCACACTGCAGTTCGCCATGTTTTCTGGGGTCAAAACAGCCGTTCAATTGGGCTTCACTTTGGAAGCGTTTCCGCCCCTCTATATTAACTATATAGCTCGTTGGTCCTGGCATATTTGACAATCAGTTTTTTCTTAGTTTCGCCTTGTATGTTGGATTCAGCAATCAGTTTCTTAGTGGAGGTTTCAATATGCTTGAGAGGGTTTCGACTGGTTTTTGAGTAAACAGGATACTTGAATAGGTCAGTGATCTTGTCTTCATAATCTGAAGTGTTCATTACAACTTTTGCATTTCCTTTGTCTGCTTTCAAGATCACAATGTCTTTGTCCTTGCATAGTTCTTTTAGTGCTTCTCATTCCTCCCCAATCACAGCCAAGGAGGTCGTGGATTGGACGACAGCCTTATCCAACCAGAGAACACTCAGGTACAGCCTACAGTATATAAAGGCAGGACTTCGCAGAGGCTCAGAAGGAAATAGTTACTGCGACTAGAAACTTCACCCTTGAATATGGAAGCTGCAATGATGTCCGAAACGTTGGGAAGAAATGCGACACTGACGCGGCTACAACCCAGAAGCCTGTAGACAACGGCCGTGAAAGCCTACGAACTTCTTTGTTGTGTTGTTGATGTAACTCACCTCTAACATACATTCAGGTTTGACTCTTCATCGAGATTGGCTAATCTCGCTTTGTGGCAAAGTTAAACATCGTCGGTGAAACCGGAATACCCATGTCTCTCACACGCTCACGTCGTCTCACTCACAATGTTTCATTCGTAACGTCTCTCATCCACAGTGTTCATCTCACTCGCGATGTCACTCTCGCAGACAATTTCTCTAATACACAATATATCTTAGGACCGTAGTTAGCGCAGTGGTTAGAGCACTTGCCTCCCAGAAAGGCGATCCTGATTGGATTCCCAGTGAGGTCGGTCCCTGGATTGTCGCATGTCGGAACAATGCCGGACGATGCCGCTGGTCGGTGGGTTTTCTCGGAGATCTCCCGTTTCCCCCGCCCCTTAATTCCGGCTCTTCTCTATACATCATACCATCCATCATACCATCCATCATACCATCCATCATACCATCCATCATACCATCCATCATACCATCCATCATACCATCCATCATACCATCCATCACCAGCGCTTCAGACCTCTATGTTAATAACTGATTAAAATCACTAATATCTTTCTCGCAATGTCTTTCATAATATCACTCATTTAGTATTTTTTGCTCAGAATATGTATCGCATTATCTCTAATAATTCCTCTCACTCATTATATAGCTCGTAATATCTCTCGGAACCTATATTACAACGTTTACAGCTCTCAATCTCTCATAAATTCTCCATCTCTCTCAAACACACACACACTTTCACTCGAATAGTCTTTCTGTCGTACGCTAATTCCCAAGGACTTACACACAAGTACTAGCTTTATCTCGCTCATATACTCTCAACATGGTAAATCTATTTAATGTTCATCGTAGATGGAAAAATACTGTACTATGAAGTAAAATGCAGGATGTACCTTGTTCCTGTTATGTTACCAGAACGTAAAGTATATATCTTTAAAATTGCGGTAGCATGCGTTATCCACTCTAAGCTCTATTCAAACTGGAAAGCAACATAATATAAACCATAGCAACTGTCCGGCGTAAAAACGTTGCAGATATCTTACTTGACATTTTGAAATCCGGAACTTTATTTTGTAGCCCGCTCTACAGAACTTTATACTTCCTTAGTTGTCGCTTTCGACGGCTTTGTCACTTGTGTGGGTGTCTGTTTTATTTCCAGATATACGAGATTCGACTACATAATTTACACAGGACATCTCCCTCAGTCGGCAAGAGTGAATATACACAACACAGGTCCAGAGAGAAATTATTTGTGCCGTCAACCCGAGAAGTCAAGTGACAGTTTAAAGACCAGAGTTTGAAGATGAAGGTCGCGTATTCAGGCTCGAGGTGATGTCCCCTTATGAATGCAGCGGGCTCCGAACCACATGACCACACAACCTCTTCTGACAGATATCAAGTCAAGGCCGGAGGCTGGACAAGGGCAGATGAAGACATCGTCAGATGGTGCAGATGGATCAAATTACCTGGTATAAATAAGTACAGTGTAAACATAGTACGTACAGGTATATTTTTGTACAGTAAAGTGACCATCAGATGTGTACAGGAATGTGACCACTAGCCAGTTTGCCAGTTGAGACTATACATAATTCTGCATATTTTAACAATCAGTTCACTCATACAAATATAGTTTATATGTCACCACAGCCCAAAGCCTTTGTGCGAGGCCATAATCATATTCAAGGTGTAAGTAAATGAATAGCCCAAACTCCGAGAGGCGATTCCTCTTGAAAAAGTTGGCACACATATGTGAGACTTTCAAGACAAGAATATTAAGGGACGTATTAGCTCTTGAAACAAATTTAAAAAAAAATAGTGGTTGGTCAAAATTACAAAAACGTTAATAGTTAAATTGCAATTCTGTAGGTGATATTAAGCGTAACTTGAGGTCATTGACCTGTAAGAAATTCAGACTTCTAAATTTCTCTTTAATGAACATGTAAGTTGCATTTTTCTGCCGATTTTTTTGTGAACATTTTATGCTGTCTATCCGAGAATTACAACTTAAGAAACAAATATGTCTTCTTGTCACAAAGTTCATGAAATTGACCGCTTACAACAAAAATGCACAACTGTTGCTGCGACAATAACGCCTGGTATGTAGGCAAAACGTGCTCTCAGAAAGTGCGAACTGTTACTATTCTTTATTTTTAACATGTTACAAAGTCAATCAAATCAACTTTAGAAATTTTATGCTAGACTCGTCAAATTTTTCGCTTCTATCTGCGTTGTTGTACAGAGCTGTTTCTGAAATGTACAGTGTTGCTCCAACCCTGTCCTTGGTGTAGTCTGTTGTGCAGGTCTACGTTCTGGAGGTTCTGGTTTGGAATCCTGGCTCTGGCATTGATGTGGTCTCAATCACCTCACATCACCGTGTGCTAGACTCTCTACAGAAATGCGACGTATTGCAGACTTCCTTAGTTCACTAAGTGTGGCAAGGCGCGCGACAGAGGTTCTAGCTCAACTGAACCAGGTAAAAGCCATTATCAAACTACTACTCTCATAGGAACGTTTGACGTAGAAGAATCTTACCTGCCAACGTGTTTTTACCTCGTTCATATAAGTTAATAGCATGATTTGTATAATATTTGTTATAACTTAGGATTTTTTAGTGATAAGTGTGTTAAGGGGCCTGCCTAGACAGCCGGTGTTTGTGTGCGAGGCAGCAACGGTAAGATTGCCACTAACTGGCGTACGTAATGCATTAACATCTCTCAGCGCAGGATGCTTAGCCTGTGTGCAGTGTTGTACTATTATCCTTTTTCAGGTAGGACTAAGCGATGACCACAAGCGTGATCTATGTCTAAGTCGTTCGACAAGTATCCACACTTGCAGGCCAACACGCTAGATACTTACAAACGGCCACATATTTTACACCTGTTGGAGGAAAGTGTTGCTTACATCAAAAGAAACATTCGGCACACCTGTGTTTCATTCTGTAAAATAATGATCTTTCAAAAGTAAACCATGACGAGAAGGGATATAATATTGGACTAAGATCAGGCAGTAGACAATTTCTAGTTAAATATACATGCCCAAGGAATTTTGTCGTTAAATCTCGTAGGCATGCAGACGTCAGTTCCCTGGAAGTAAATGGTACAGCGGATCACATTCCGAGGACCGATTTCTGACTATACGTAGGTGTGTTGAGCCATGGATGATAGGACCACCACCGGGAATCAAACCCGGAGCATCTCGATTGAGAAGTGCCAGTCACTACGTCAACGGTTGTCTCCAGGCTAAGACGTAATGACCTAACTGCAGAACATTTTACTACAGTTTATATTATCTTATATACGTACATAGTTGCTTTACACACAGTTTAAGAATATATTAAGATACATTTTAGCTATGGATGTCAGCAGTTTGCGTATAGAAGGCTCTATAGACTGGACAAAAGTTCTTTTTCGCCCGGGGCACAGTTTATTACGTGTGTAGTTACTCCTTACCCTCCAGTTGGTAAAAATTAAAACTTCCATACATTTGTTTCTGTCCGTTTTTATTATAGAAGGACTCATCGTTGAAAACTATACTGACGAGTGGTAGGTCAAATGCGGCATCATATTTATCCTGTCTATAGCGAGGGCTAAGATATGCCTATATGCAAAATGTATGTGTATGTATATATTAACATTTTATTTTACTGATTTTTATTACATACAACTCAGAACTTTAATGAAATCTGCATCTCGCTCTCACACCCATCATGTTCGTACGGCAGGTGTAAATGACCCATTACCTGTCAAGCATTTCGGTAGAAATGAGAGCAGTGACATACCGAGCTGTGACTCCTCGCAAAATTGATGTTATGTTCCTATGTGTAGCAGAGGCTGCACTCTACATACTTGCAGTTGTTAGAGCCACTGTCAAATTGACTGCAACAGTATTCCATTAGAGCAAAACTGGGATTTTACACTGTTCAAGACTTTTGTTCAGGTAAGATATTAGAATGTTAGTAATTAAAAACTGCAGATAATTAATTTATTACAGTAAGTATCAAACGTAGAGAGCTTTGCCTCCGTTGACTAGTTACATAGACATTGTAGTCGTATACAATATTTTCTTTGGCACAATTTAGTAAAACATTAACTTAAAATTTAAATTTATATGCATTATTAATCCATACAATAAATAACCACGCACTGATTTAGAATACAATCAGCATCAGCACAACGAACACAAACTTTTAAACTACGTACATTTTACTACAAGAAAAATTATACAATTATTAAAATTATTTACAATTTTCTTGGTATACTTTCATCATAAATTTGACAGCCGAAATAAGCACACGTTTTCACACTTATTCCCTCACAGAGTAAACACCAATACATATACGTTCATTAATATACACAATATTTTAAGTTCTATAATTACGATTGATAAGTTCTACAAAATGTTGGTATTCGTCCTGTATACGTTACATAATTAACAACTCAAGACGAACGTGTTTTATACATACAAAGTCCCATTCAAAACTCACGTCCGTTTAAAATTAAGTTATTCGACTTAAACTGACAAATGTTGGACATTAAACTGTGTAATATGTAATCAAATAAATACGTATGTTAAAAATATATTTCTAAAAATATTTACATCTTTAGTTAGCGTAAACAATGTTACATAATTACATACAACATCACCTTTAATTTCAGCAAAGTCAGTGCAACAGTAGTAAAATAATTTGACTAGATATTATGAAAGATTTATGCACAAAGATTCTGGACTGACTTTGACAATCTAGTCTCAAAACTTCCAGCAGTAAGTATAGAACAATCTTTAAGCGTATTGCGAATCAGATCTGGATACAGGAACTCAATTACAAGACAACGACGCACTCCACTTCTAGTTAAAATGCCGACGGCAGCAGAGGCTGGGAGAGTTCATCGTCACAAGGACTGCTTGATGCCATACTTGAGAGCCAACTGGATCTCCTCACGGGTCTTGCCGTTCGTCTCCGGCACACAGCCCCACGCGAAGAAGAACCCAACAAACGTGAAGATGGCGTAGCTGGCATACGTCATAGCTAGCCCCATAGCATCGATCATGTTGGTGAAGCACTTGGTGACGATGAAGACAAGAAGCCAGTTGTAGCAGACTGAGGAGCCGCTGATGAAGGCTCGAGACTTGCTGGGAGCCAGCTCTGCCATCATGAGCCACGGCAGAGGACCCACGCCGAACTCGAATACGACGACGAAGATGTTGAGGGCCAGCAGTGGGATCCAGGTGTGTGAGGACACGTCTACGCCAGACTCCTTCATGTAGGTGTACACAGCCAAGATAAGGAGACAGATGGTGAGGCTGAGCGTAGAGAACATGAGCATGGGGCGACGACCAAGATGATCGACAATACGAGTCGCAACCACGCCGAAGACAAGCTGCACGAAGGCCACGATGATGGAGCAGATGTACGGAGACAGTGTGCTGCCGGCCTCCCTGAACACATACACCGTGTAGTACATGATGGCGCAGGTACCACACATCTGCTGCAAGGTCATCAACCCGAACACGACCCAAGTGGCCTTGAATGTGGGCGAGGAGGTAGACACGCTGGACAGCCACCCCCGCAGGGCAGACACAGAGACACCAGACGTCCTCGACTCTTCGACGAACCTCTTCATGCCGTCCAACTCTTCCTTGATGCCCGGGTCTTCACCGCGTCCTGCCCCTCTCAGCCAGCGTAGAGCCTTCTCTGCCTCTGCATCACGTCTCTTCATGACGAGGAAGATGGGCGACTCTGGCATCCAGGCGAAGGTGACGACGAAGAGTATGCTCACAAGAGCACAGGCGACCTGGTACCAGAAGTATGGCAGGTAGGAGCCCACACAGAAGGCGTAGAATATGCCGACACAGATCATGACCTCGCAGTAAGTGCCGAGAGATCCTCGTATCTTGACCTCGGCAATCTCCTCGTTGTAGATGGGCGACAATACTGTGGCGCCACCCAGGCCGATACCAGAGATGAACCTGGCAGCGTACAGCAGCATTATCTGTGGAACATCACCAAACCCTCACTATACGCACACTACATCGTCAACATCATGCAAGCTGGACTGTCATACGTGGTTCGTTATAACTACAGCACTTTTGAACCCTTGGCTACTTTTTACATTCACAGTTAAATAGTTTCCTGCTTCGTGTTAAACATAAGATTTCTACATCAACAGTAAAATAGTCTAGGTTCAACCATTCAGTAAAACTAACATCTGATATCACAAGTTAAAATTTAATTGTTCTTATCAAGACTGTCTTCAAAAGTACTCTTATCTCGAACCACATATAGCAGACTTTTACAAGCTAAGCGCTAGCGAATGTTATAACAAGCAGTTCAGCATAGTGCGGACATTGAGCTGTTAACATTTCCGGTCGCAAATATCCTGCTCATGACAAAGTTTTGAAAGTAAACGTAGCACTATTTAAATATTAATGTAACTTATGGGAAATATTAAATATAATTGTGGACACATGCCGTAGCACAACTATGTCTGAGAAAATTAAGCGAGCCTAAACATTAAAAAAGTAGCCAATATTTACTGTAAGTACAGTTTATCATGGCTATATTTGCTTTTTTACAATGGCATATTCTGATAGTTGTGTGTCCATAACTTATTTACAACAAGTGTTTGGAACATAATCTCCTGGAGGGGAACGTTAAGTGTAATTTCATAATTTACTTCAATGATTAAATCTTATCAACAAGATTTCACAAGATTAATTTCACTTGACCAATCTAGTTAAAGATTCATGACTTGTTCAAGCCAACGTACTATGAACGTGAAGCCAATATGCTGAAAGAAGCAGCAAGCAGTTAGCGTAAGTTTGTTGGATTCACCTTTCGTCTGTTTGTTTACAGTGTTGGTGCCGCTGCCACTGTGGGTTTGAGTCCAGTCATCAGTAGTCACCCCTGTGAGGTAGCTGTTCTGTAATTTGTGAATGGTACAGTAACGTTGTTCGTAAGAGGTACGTACAATGAGATTCTATACATTAACATTAGCGCAGACTGAAATTACAATTTTCTTGACCTTTGACACATTAACTTTATAGGATAATAATCAAGCATTAGCATTATAGGACACTTATTTCTAGCATTCACTCCCTAGTTAGATAATATGCCCGACTACTGCAGTAAACAAAATATCTTCGTACACCAATATTACTTATGAATTCTTACCCATTTATTCGAGAAAGGAATATAACTACTAACAGTAATTATAAAATATCAAAATATGAACGTACAAGATATTTCAGCACATTTGGTGGTAAAATATAGCAAATTTAAGGTAAACTTTTTAATATCGCCGTAATTTAATTCACATTGACAGAGATTCAATGTTTCTCACTGTATTGTTGAAAACATTGCAGAGGAATGTAGCTTATCACAAACATAATTCATTTTGGCTTGTTAAGTGTTGCTAACAGAGTATACGAGCAATTATATTGTAAAATTCACAGTTGAAATTTATTACCAGTCAACACCATCAGGTTCAGTATAATGTAAAGAATAAAGTTTTCATTGAAAAGTGGGTTTTTTCTGGCAGACTATCTTACAGAGCTGAGAGCGAAGCCTAGGACAGCACGGCTGTAAACTCACGTTCAATTTAGCAATCTTCCTGGAATATTACAAACTTGTCAATTCCGCAAAAGTTACACTTGTTCGATTAAATATGCTTATACTGTATCACGTAAGAAGAAAGACAGAATTTCGTTCCTTTCATGTATTAAAGTTAGTAATTAAAATTCGTACTTCGTGATACAAACTTGAGCCACAATTTAATTTATACTAAAACATGTACACATAGGTTGACTAATTTAAAATCTGAAGAATTATTTGTAAGACATTACGACGTTCATGTTTATAAAATATTGTTTCAGAACTTTGTTACTAGCTAGTCATGCACGGGTACCATTCACTGTTTGAAAGGTTTTTGGCCCCATGTTCTGTCAATGTAACTGAAATAGGAAATTACCCATTCGTATACAAATAATTTACGTAACTGTGATGCCAACATTTATAACCGATTATTGCCATAGGCGAATCACAAATCTATCAATTTCCCGGAGTAAATTGAAGAGCTGTAATTCTAGGTCTATTTACTTGATTACTTTCGCTATACATGTTTAAAAAGTTAGTGTTTAAAGCCACGATGGGAAGAATTAAGAATGATTTAGTTACGCGAGTTGGAAAGGCACCAGAATTAAAAATAATAATAATAAAAAAAAGATTACCACCATCAAGGATTTTAATCTGCAAACAAGATGTCTACATTTATAACCGATCTATAAGGACACTTATGTCTTTCAACTTCCTGCAGCTGAGTGCGACGAAACAGTATTACATATTAGGGGAAATGTAGCATGATGTAGCTGTAGTGAATGCTTAGTAATGCTGTAACATAAATTAATCATAACAGTGTGTCGACATTTGAAATAAACTTTAGTTTGTGACCAACATTACGACGAAAAAGGAAAGACTCGTCACTTTACAATTTTAAAATCATGAAAATGAAGTACAGTTTCTTATTTCATACATTATATTCTGGAAAATGGCTTTTATTTCGCGCAGTTATAAGATGGCTTCGGTTGTAGTCTTAATAAATATTATCAATCGATTTCCCTATCTAAGGCTTCTATTCAGAGGAAGTAAGACGCGTAAATTTCAGCACTAAGTTGATGGTTCCGATTATTTTATAACTGGTTCCAGGACACTTGACAGGTTAGTTTTTTCCCAACAGTAGATTAGATCAAGGTTTCTGCTGACCAAATACACATATGTTTGTGCGTTTTAACATACAAATCAGTCTGAAAACGTATTTAATTAGCTAAAATTAATATTGTCAAATTTTTCTAGCACAGGAAAGCCTAAATATTATTATTTCTATATTTCGCCAGAAAGTTCACCATTCATTATAAATTTTTTTATAAAAATGATCTATACGTGCTTTGACTGTGACAAACCCATGTTAAGCATTTATCTCGCATAGATAATTCTCTGTAATTGTATGTTTAATATGTTAGAATATTTCCTACACGACTACCAGTACTGATACAGAAACCGAAATTGCGGCCAAGTTTTTTTACGTGGTTATTAATGTGGAGCACACTGCCAGGATGAGAGGCCAGGGAATGTTAACTACGACCAACACGAGCAGCGACTGCCAGGTACGTGACTGTACGTCCTACTGCGAGTCCTTGGCCATGACATGAGTGTGAGGCACACTGCCAGGATGAGAGGCCAGGGAATGTTAACTACGACCAACACGAGCAGCGACTGCCAGTACGTGACTGTACGTCCTAATGCGAGCCCTTGGCCACGAAGTGAGGGTGAGGCACACTGCCAGGATGAGAGGCCAGGGAATGTTAACTACGACCAACACG
>PNEQ01014930.1:0-24592 GCA_003012365.1 Medauroidea extradentata
CTTATTAATCAATCTAAATTCAGTATCATGCTGAAAAGTGACAGTTCATAACTTGTAATCATCCCAAAATTACTTAGAAACCAAACTTAAATTATTCAAGAATTACTTATTGAAATGTTAGCTTCCAAATAAAATGGTACCCCACAATCCCCCACCGTGACGTGCGTGGCAGAGCGGCACACTCAGTCTGGTTGTGTATGATGGGGGAGGGGAGTGGCCCGGCCACTGGCCATGGCTTGCCTCCAAGCAGCTCATGCGCGGTGCGAGCATGATTCATCCTGATTGTCTCGCGCGAAGCACATTCAGACCACAACAGAACTCGTATTATTTATGTGAATGTATACGGCAACGATTTTTAAACCTTTCAGTACAGCCATAGAGTCTTTTTTTATTGCGCAAGAACTGTTACAGCCTGTCGACATTATAAGCATTTATGCGATACTAACATAAGTGCGCATTAAAGAACAAACATTAAAAAAAGTCTGTATTTTTTAAAAACTTGAACACCTATTATAAACACGAATTTAGAGCCACTCAAAAGGGCAAAAAAAATGGACTTTTCAAGGTTCTGTCACGTATAAAATAACAACTGAATTACTCGTCGCTAAAAGTTGTAGGCCTATTGGAAAAATCACGAAACTATGCACAACGCACCAGTTTAATGCTCTGTACTGCAAATAGAGATGAAATGGCTATCGGCGCGCTGGCTGCAGTCGCTCTTATTGCTCCACTGTTGAGCGAGCATAAAACAAAAACCTCATCAGCGTAGGCCATTTTTACGCCGCAGCGCTTTCATAGCCACATGACAAGTGATCAATAATACAGTGGAAGTTGTCAAGGTCAAGCCGAGCTCAATTTTGCAGCTAGAGAAAAAAAGATGAGAACGCTGGATTTTTTTTCTTTTATGGACTGCTGGTCCTTCTTTTTTGCCATGCTTAATGAGGGCGAAAAAAAAAAATGTGTCGTCTCTTCAACCCCCATCCCTCTGGGCTATCACAAGACAAGGAAACATGGGAGAGAGTCGCCGAGTGGGAGAGGAAAAACAAACACGTGACTCTACTTTGTGGCGAGACGGGATGCTAGTTGCACGTGACTATCAGATAGTCGGCAGTTCATGCGCACGCACACAAGCACAATCTGGCTTGTTCGTCAGGCAGGGGGTGGGAGTGATTGTTTATTTACTGGCGTGGACAGTCAGGAGGGATTGTATCTATGTTTAGCTGGGTGTTTCTTGCAGCATAGCACTCAAAAAAGGAAATTGCAACACGGACAATTTTCCTTAAATTTTCAATTTTTTGACCCGAATTTTTCACGGTTCCTCAAAAAAGATTGTAAATTACCATTACTATGCCACGTCGTGTGTCGAACTGCATAGCTGAGATAAGGACATGTGGAGGAGCGTGAGAGGGAAGTTCAGACAGTATGGTGTGTGGAGGAGTGTGAGAGGGAAGTTCAGACAGTATGGTGTGCGGAGAAGTGAGGAGCAGCATTACGAGATAAGGCAGCGTAAGTCATCATGTCTGACATATGTTGGTGTTGCGCAGGCGGCCTATGCACCCGACGCGCGCTTCAACTATATTCCAGCCGAAGTTTATAGCATTTTTAAAAAGTTTATTTGTTTTATAGCTGCATATTACTAATTTATGATAACTGCATTATGTTATTGTTTAATGTACGCATAATTATTTTTAATTAACGTTTTACTGTGATCTATTTCACATTGCTTACCTTTGATAAATTTTTAAAAAATTTATTTTTACACGGTTCCTGGAAATTATGTCGTTAGATCACCAATGTCATTAGATCCGATGTCGTTAGATCACGGGTATACTGTACAGTAGAAACCCGATTTTAAGAGTCCGCAATTTTACGAGACAGTGATTTTACGTCACAATCAGGCACCACGAGTCCTTGTAAAATTGGGGTAAGTGTTACGAAGCTTAACCGTATTTATGGATGAACACCATTGCAAGCTGTTGACATACCTAATTATTTTATAAATATAAACAGACAAATATGTATTTTAAAAATTACACGTATTTATAATTACAAAGGTTGTATTCCCACACTGCAAACATTCCATCTCTGTAAATGTTTATTAGTTATATATGCATGCATAACTATAATTCCTAGAGAAGGAATAAAAATAACTAAAAAATTAGCCAAGTGTGTAAATTACTAATACAAACATTTATCTACATTTTCGTGCAAAATGCCCTTTGAAATGAATAAAATTTCAGTTTGTCTTCTTTTTTTTTAATTGAATAAAAATATTTCCTTTCTGACATTACAAACAGTCCAGGTTGCTTTCTCTGCAGACACTAAAAATGTACAGTAGAAACTATAATAAGGCATTCTACGACATTGTCTCAAGAATAAAATGCTTAATAAATTTGAATATTCAGCATCACAAGTCAATAGATACCAGACTACACAAGTAAAAAGTTAACACAAACCTATCACCAGACCACAGCAGCAGGAAGAAGTCTACAAATTTGTGAAGCCATCTCGTGCCATCAGTACTACAAGACAAATTAATCCTTCCAACAAGAATTAATGCCAGTCATGGAAGAAAGATATAATAAATGAGGAGCAACAATTTTCTACACATGTAACAGTTTCGTCTCATAAAAAATATTAAAAAATGTTCCCATTTAACCTAAGCATCAAAATAACAGTGAGAAACTAAAAGACAAAAGACTAAGAAATTTGATAACACTTTGTTATAACAATTAACACAATGTAGTAAAATTTAATTAGCAGTATTCAGCAACGTAATGACAAACACACCTTAGTTGAATTATATTGTCAATAAATTACAGTAAATCTGTACTATTGAATAAATTCAATGCAAATATACTAAATATTGTTGTGAGATGCGTTTATCTGGCTGAGCTGTGAAAGAGGATACAGTGGCGCAAGAGCTAAGACCCCCCCCCCCCCATGGTGCCGAGATAATAGGAGAGCAGTGTAATCTGATATAGCAACCGCAAGAGCACAGAGGTTTGGCATACATTGTGCCTCTTATGTGTGGCGGCGGCCACCTGCACACCAATATAGGGTAACGGAAGAAGATATTATGGTCTAGAATATTCCTGTTCGTACTCTATTTTGCGGGGTGGTGCTTGACCCTGATGCGACACCCTTCCAGGAGGTTTCAGATAAAAGACTTGTCGAGAGAATTCAAGACTTAAAGAGTAAGGATATAAAAGAGAGCTGTGGCAGAGGCAGGAGAATTTTTGACTGGCAGGTACCTGGTGTGAGTTAAAGTGATAGTGATGAGTGGCTAGAAGTATTGGGTTGCGACAAGTATTTGAGGGCGTCCGGAGAGGTTGATTGTGGCAAGTAGAGTGACGAAGGTGTTTTTGGGCTATAAGAGGTTCATCTATGCTCGTTCATTGGGTCCAATATTGTGAGTGAGTAGGAAGACTTCCCATGTACAGAGAACTTATGTAGATTTATTATTTAGATTTTATAGCCTGTATGTAAATAGTAGTTATTTGTTTTGTTGGACATCTACTTAACTGTGATTAATCATTATTGACATATGTTTTTTTTTGTTTGTATAGATATTTTTAAATAAATTAGGTTAGCTTTATTTATTTTCTTTCTTTTATCAAAGACCTCCATGCCCTAAAGTACCTAGCTCTAACAAGTACATAACAATATTTATTTTTTTGTTTTCTGAGAGTATTTGCTCTGAACTTCACTGTTTGACTAAAAGATGTCACTAATTAATGTTCAGTCGGGAACAACTTCATTTTGCATAAAAATCTGGACTGAATAGGTTAATAATAACCATAGGGGTAAAATTATTATAGGAATACAGGGTCCTGCATTCAGTCTAGCCTGATGCTTGTAGTTAAACTGCAGCAGCATCATCGCTTACCCCTTCCACTTGATAACAACCACGGGCTGTGCAAGTCATATTCAGCGTAGAGCAAGGACGGTGGTGGCTAACTAATAGTATCGCATCGTGGAATGGATGGTAAATTGTGCATTGTGAGATAAAAATGTCTCTCCCATAGTTACAAAATGCTTAAGTTTCACTGATTTGTAAAATGTAGTTTTAGTACACTGCATTTTATGTGTGAAATAAAATTCACAAAATAGTCAACCTCATGTATCTATTTCATGAATTTGAAATTATTTTGATCATTTTTATTGTTAAATGTGTTTGGGGATAATGTATATCATTTAAATTGTAACAAATGTAGGCATATGACTAAGGAGTAGCCACATTAATTAACTAACCATTATTGGCCACATAATAAAAATTTTGGCTTAGTGTTTAAAATAACTGACACAGGCCTAACACATTTCCTAATTAAAAAGGACGGTATGGTGAAAGAATTATCAATTTGTGTATGAAATATTTTGATTCCAAGATCAAACTTTGAATGTAATGTCCACTATACAGGATGGAATGTAAATCGCGGAAAAGCTCGCGCCAGATCTAAATCGAGAATAAGGAGTATAGCAACCATGCCTCTATTGTCAAAAGTATGGGCTAATACCACTGTGAAAGTTATGTTGATGAACATGTTAAGTGACAACAATTGAAAAACCACTACAAATGGAACGTTGACCTTCCAGATTCAAATCAAATACATGATAACACGTATGTAGGGAAGAAAGTGTTAACACCATCCCATCCGTTGTAAACATGGGATCGTTTCTGTTACTCAGCATGTATTTATGTACCCTTATGCCTATAGCAGAACATTATAGTGAATAAACAACCAGAATAACATAAGGAACAAAAAAGGTGCACTTGTCTGAACATGGTTAGACAAACCGTTACTGAGATACAGGCACTCAAAAGTCTGAGCATTATAGCAATGCATACAAATTTTGCATTACACTTTTGCCATGTCTTAAACAGTATTATAATAATAATAACTATAAGTACAACTTTGAGCTTTCACATATGTTACAGTTCTGCAAAATTTACTAAGTTAGTACCGTACTAAAGGTTCGCGAGGTGTTATCACAGCTTATAAGCGTATTTCCGAGAATAAATCAGTATTTCTTAGTGATCGTTGTGCTTTCGATCAGATTGGGTGTGTTTCTGTGCATTTAATATAAATATCCTTATTTACAAATCAAGACTGAGTAAGTCATAAAAAGCAGCCAGAGAAAAAATCCATGTTGACTCCAGTTCAGTTCAGTCAAGAATTGTACTATAAAGTGCATGGGTGCAATCTCTTTTAGAAAATACCATGAGTTATAATAATTAAGTGTTTTTATTACTGCAATATTGATAACATTGCATGAGAAGTCATATATTTCAACAATTTATTTTACCTAACAAAGGCAAATGAAAAAATTAATTTTCAAAGCTAAGCTTTAGAGAGCATCATGTGTACAGTGTTAGCGGCAATAAAACTGTTAGTTTGTTTGTATCTGTTCTTCTCTACAGTGTACTGTTAATTTTGATTCCAGGTGGGTTCCGCTGTCATAAAAAATGGTAAGAGGGTTTTACGGCCCTTTAATAACGAGGTCTTAAGAGCTGATGAGGGTGAATTGAAGATACAACACTACATCCATGCCTCAACCAGGATTCAAACCTAGGACTTCTCACACTGTAGGCTGGCGCCTAAGTGACTACGCTACAGAGGCCGGCATAAATAATGGAGAAATATGGCTATAGCATTTGCGCTTGAAGTTAAATTAAATGTCTAGTATAACACATACTACCGAGTTTTTAGTTCTAGTTTCCTTACAAGGAGACGTATTGTCATTTCAATAGTACAGTACATCAAATGCTTTGAAACTTTATCATTTTATTTCAACTATGATTAAACAGATTACAAACAAGTAAAAATATTGTAAATAATTTTGTTACTTATACAGTCTTCCATGACAAGCAAACAATTCACAACAAGTTACAAATTTAAAAAAAAATATGAGCAACGGATTAAAATGAAAACATTTAAAAAATATGATAAAGCTGACACAGAAATACAAAAGTGATTGATACACATGCATAAATAATAGTTCCAAATTATGTCCAGTACCTACAAATGAAAAAATGAGTACAGTGGAACCCCTGAATTACACCCCCTGATTCTACACTTTCCTGCCATTTACACTGTTTGTATTTGGTTCCATTTAATGATTTTACATTATAACCTTCCCTCAGATTACACTTCCTGCATTTTACACCATTTTATTACTGATCCCTTGAGAAGTGTAATTCAGGGGTTCCACTGTATTAAAATTTTACCATCAAAATACTTTCGTAAGGATAAGTTAAAATGTTGTCCACGTGACAGTTGTAAATGTCTACAGATTTAAATGACATTTAAACTTAAGTGTTAACAACCACCCTAACTTTGTACTCAATAATATCTTACAGCCACAGTTACGTGGCTTACAATTATAAAAATACCAACCGTAGATAGGAATGCACAATCATTTTATAGACTGTACTATCTTTTGACATAAATGGTAAATCACACTGCTTTTTAAAGAGAAATTGTCACAGTTTACTCGCCCCATACTGTGAAGAAATGTTGGCAAGCAGTGTAATAAGATTCCTGACTGTCATTAATCGATCCAAGTGCAGAGGGGGCTGAGCACAATCCTCTATCAGTGAAGGTAACTGTGGATAGCCACCAAGTATGTGTGACGGTACGTCGTGCAGCAGACCACCAGGCATCATGTCAGGTGACGCTTCCTTTGAAAGCAGTTCCTGCAACACAAAACATGGTTCACAAAGTTGAATCAACTTTTAAATTA
This sequence comes from Medauroidea extradentata, assembly GCA_003012365.1. Lineage (NCBI taxonomy): Eukaryota > Metazoa > Arthropoda > Insecta > Phasmatodea > Phasmatidae > Medauroidea > Medauroidea extradentata. The sequence continues at coordinate 6,745 of PNEQ01014930.1, forward strand.
TGAGGCACAATGAATACTGCCAATTCAAATTCACCACTTGTAAAATTTTTAAGAAAAACATGCAAAGAACTACTCTTAATGTGAGGGTTAATTAAGATTTTATAAAATTATATTTTAAGTACAAGGGTACACGTCTAGAAAACAAAACACGTTAGCTAAAAAAAATTGTTATACAAAAAGTACATAATTGGGCCAAAATTTCCCTTAAGTACACATTGCATTAAGGCTTATAATATATAGTAAAACAATTTCACACACTTTTCATACACCTCAGCCCTATGGTGCAGTAAATGTTAAGGTTTATTGGAGCTTTTTTTTTTTTTTTTGTAATTATCACTGTGGAAGAGACAATCTATGGACTTAGTGATTCCAAACTCCCAATTAATATTTCCTCAAGCTGCTGTGGTGTGTTTTCATTACAATGGAAACACAAAACCAAGTACAGTACATAAACTTGTAAGTCAAGCATGGTTATTTTATTTGAAACCGTGATAACTCCGACGTGTCGCTAGAATAACACTAGTGTCATGACAGCTGCACGAAAACGTGAGCATAGATCATTGTGTCATAACGCTTCTATAAGAATTATTGTGTCGAATGGACGACAGTTCCAAAGAGAAATATATGCAGAAGTTGGTACAAAATTTACAGTAGTGAAGTGTTATTTTCGTGTGTTGGAGAATCTGCTTTCAAATTAGCAGCCAATAGATAACCTCTGTGAACAAAATATTAAACAGCTGTAATGCGAATGATTATGTTTGTACTTAACCTGTACTTTATTTACAAGTGACGCACTTAACTCATATTTTTATTCACAAGTGACACTCCAATTTATTAAATGTGTGAACAGAACTCTAAGAAATTATGGTCAAGTGATGATATTATGTTGTAGTCGTATGGGGTTCGATTTTAGTATTCATTTCGCCAGGCACAGCATACGTCACTACAGTAGTGATATTGCTGCAGATTAAGTGCGTAGCAAAACAAACTATAGACGTTTTACTGATCTCCTCCCAACATTTTTCAACAGAAATATCAGCACTTGACCACCATTTCTTAGTTTCATTTAGCTGTATAAATGAGCAATGTGAAATAGAACATGTTTAATTAAACTTACAATCTGTAATATTTCAGTATGTACCTTAAGATTTTAAGGTCTATAAAACAAAAAAATTTTATGTTAGAGCATTTAAAGTAAAAAATGTAACAGAATATGAAAATTATCATTCCCCAGTCAACTAAAAATAAATAAATAAACATTTATTTCCATAGAGCTAAGGAAAATATATTTTGTCCCTCCAGGACTTCTCAATGGGTGGCCCGTGGGCCAGATGCGGCCCGCAGAGTTTCCTACTGGCCCGCCATGAAAATGTCAGAAGTCAGCGAAAATGTTTTGTTAAAATAATTTAAAGGCTATTTCTTAATAGTTATAGTTTGGTCAATGTAATCTCTGCGTATGACAATGATTTATGTTAGACTAACATTAAGTTCAATTAAATGATTCCGTACAATGCCTAAAATTATTGACTGCATTTTTTTTGGCCCCCAAGTGTTTTTGGTAGTTATAAAATTGAAGCAAGTGGCCCGAAAGTACATTCAATTGAGAAGTCCTGCAGCTTATTCACGATAAAAAATTTAAATTGTTTTCGCTATCTGGGGAATAAAATATATGCACATAGTAAACGTACTGCAAAATTAAATACATTTTAACAGTCTTTTTCGACATCGGTAATATACAACACTTTATGGGTTATTTGCCAATATAAACGGTAGTAATGTTTTTAAAAGTTAACTATATGTTGTGTATGAACACTGCTTTCTCAGAATATATTCAGCAGAGAATTATTTTGTCTTATGCGTTTTGTGCTACCAATTCAAGGCAATAATATTTATTTAAAATACCAGTATTTATATTATTCTACCCCACATTACTTTCATTCGGTTTGGTAATATGAACACCGTAAAATCACAGACAAAATAAACGTGTACACTAATTCAGAGCCAATAAGTACCTAAATGTGCATTAGTTAACACGTTTTGTTCTTGTCTTCAAAAATATTCAATACAAACAGTATTATAGGTCATTCGGAAGTGAGCACTAAAAATTTAACTTTTGAAAAAAATTACTAGCCGTTGCTGCATATAAGTCAACATTAACAACAGTTACATTATTGTTTGTATGGTTGGTAGCAAATAATTGCATGTAGTTCCGTGTATTTTCTTATTTGAACACAGCATTAGTGAAACAACATCAATTGCAAATTACCTCTCTGTATTTAATATACTTTAAAATGTTTATTTAACTTGTTATTGACATACTAACTGACTGTATAATTTTATTTATAATTAGAGCAAGCACAAAGTGTCGCAACTGAGCCGATTGTCGATAGCAGACGCTGCTAATGCTTCACGCCACAGAGGTAGTTTAAAGTTCCACCGACAGATGGCATCAGAGTTACGTTTTTGCCACTTCGCCAAGCTTTGCTTGGAAGTGTATTGCGTCATTCAGTTTGTTTGTCCATTTTGTAATGAATATGGGTTTCTGATAAAACAAATTCAAAACTACTAGAAGTGACTGTTTATGAATATCATTGGTAAATTATGTGAAGTCATTAGTAATGTAAGCTGTTTTGTTTTATGATCGCCAGCCTGAGTAGCCTATCTGGAAATAGAAACAGTATTTTTTTTCCTGTTTTACACATTAAGAAAATACATTATTTATTGTTTCTATTTACATGCGTCGTCGTTGTTCATTGCAGTATGCTGAACGGAATTTGTATTATTGAGTTGCGTTTGTCGTGTGTGTTTTTAGTGGCGGTTTTAGTTTAAAAGTTAGAATATACTGTGCATACATTTACGAGATTCGTTACGGTAATAGCACCGTTCGAGTACACACAGAGAAACCAGTGTTATAAGACTTTTACTCGCAGGTATTTATAACTAAGATTACTACTGAGTATAGCATATATTCAGCACCAGTGCATTTAATAAGTAGATATTGTAGATAACATTTATCGGAGCAGTGTAATGTAAATGTAAACATTGTACAAGCCTATGTAAATAAAAGCACGTGGCAATGTTGATGCTTACATGCAGCAGAAAGATATAAACAGGCAGAAAATAGAAATTAATCAGGGCTTTTTTGAGTGCTCACTTTATTCCGAATGACCTATACTACTTACTTATTTAGTATTAGCAATCAGTATCGGCAAGGTGTAGGTTATGGCTTGAGGTCAAGTTATAGGTTATGGTACGTGGTACATATACAGTGATTGATCTTCAAGTTTATCTTTGCACTTAACGTTTCTACTGTGTGCAGGCTTTGTATTAGTTAAAAATGTCTTTTATCAAATGAAACAGTGCATATGGCAGTGTTTCTATTGATATTAATTTTAAATACACTTGTTGTTGGCCTCTAAACACACTAAAATACCGTGTTAGTGAATTGACTGTTGCATCGTTCATCTGAAGCACTTGGACGGGCGACAAACCGAATCATGCTCGCTTGACGTGTGTCCCTTGCGCTAGACGTTCTGGGTTGCAAGTAAGATCGCTGAATGCAAGCAGTGTGTGTCTCTAGAAGACCTTTGAGGTAAAGAGCATGAGATACTGGGGTGGTTCTTCTAGAGTAGTTAGTAATAGAGTTATCCTCGACCCAGCGAGTGACTACTGGGTGAGCCAACAAGAACAAACTCTACTTGCTAGCGCAGGGTGTCATCTTTACATAATATAGGGCAAGGCAGATATCACTCACCTTGTATTTGATATCAAGGGTTGGTACACAGGTTAATCTCATGAAAGGAGAAAACAAGGTAATTCATTTTCATAGGGTGTTTATATTCACAAACATAAGTTACAGCACTTGTCACAGCATAATGGATTTAACACTTCTAGGGTACTACATGGTTTACAACATGAGTTTGTGTCAGTCACAATTTGAGGACATACATTACAACACTGGGATCTCAATATGAGATACAACAACAGGATATGACAATAATAATGATATGATAACTTGGAAATACAATACTAGTTCCACAGGACATATTACGATGCATACGACTTTACATGGCACTCTGGGCCGTTCAAATACTGGGCAAGAATTAAGGCCTTACTTGTGGCCGAAACTGTGTGGCGATCATCTCTTTGATCCCGAGACGTTTACAATATTCATAGCCTCTTTTACATAATGGCGCTGCGGCCATTGAATAAGACTGGACTAACATAAATACTACATTACTGGTAATTAAGCGGCAATCTCTCTGGTCCCTGGGAAAGTTTACTACATTCCGTAACTTTCAATAAACTTTATGAGACTGGGGAGTGTAAGCTAACACTTTAAAACTGGCAACGTGCATGGATGCGAAGTATTAGGCATAGTGGCTTGAAGAGCACACAGGTTATGTTGCCATGCTAGGAAGGTTAAGTCTCAACTCAGAATAAGTCGTCCTGGCTAGGGTGGTGGGTTGAGATATGGGCAGGATCCAGGGCTCCCTTCGCAAGAAGCCACTGGAGGGTTTGGGGTGTTCCCTTTACAAGAAAGCTGCCCCTGGATGTAGGTAAAGGTCGGAGGGTACCATTTTCAAGAAAGCTCCTCCAGGAGATAAGGTAGTATGGAGGGTTCCCTTCACAAGAAACAGCCTCCGAGATTAGAGTGGGGGGTTCCCTTTGCAAGAAACGGCGCCCGAAGGGATGAGAGGGTTCCCTTTACATGAAACAGCCTCTCGAGGAGATTGGGGCGTTCCCTTCGCAAGAAACAGCGCCCGAAGGGATGAGAGGGTTCCCTTTGCAAGAAACAGCCTCTCGAGGCAAGGGTAGGTTAGGTTGAGGGGGAGTGCCAGGTTGGCTCGGCCCGAAGGCCGAACCTCTGACGACTGACTAGCTGGGCGCAGCGCCCCTCTTTATATACTGGCCAGAAGGGCTGAAAGTACCGTTAGCAAAATGGTGGCCAAGCCGCACGACGCTGTCTGCATCTACAGGTGTACCACACTCGCACAAGGGAAATTCTCTCTCGTGGCACAACTGCGTAAACAAATATCCCGACTGACATAAATAATGCTCATGTTGCCGTTAAACACTATAATTAATACACAAGAACATTTATATAATACTAAAACACATTTTAAGTAATAACAAACAAGTACAATTTATATTCACGTGCGTATTTCCCGTGATCGCTGTTTAGTGCACTTTTACAGAGTCCGTGCACGGGATTGGCACCACTGGCGAGGCACTCTGCCGTATTTTGTAAACAAACACTAGTACAGGTTAATAAATGTTACAAAGGCACTTATACATGGAAAACAAAGACTGGATAAACACTTGGGCGTAAGTAAATACTGTTATACAAATAAAGCTTCGTCTTCACAATCTCACATGCTAAAATATTATTCTTACGTAAAAATAAACGGCAACACGGCAATTGGCAAAGGTGCGGGCGAAAGTTAGTGCTTTTAGGTTAGAATAGTTAAGTGTTAAAAATCGGGGGCGAGCGTTAACGTAATTTATAAGTATACGTGACGGCGTGGCATCACGCTTTTTTGACGAAACATCTTTCCACTGACGAGTCGTTCTGACATGTACTATGTAACTGGGTTATAGATAGGAAGGATTTAGGATTTACTTGACTTTATTCTCACAGATTATGCCAAGGCATGATACGTGTACACTCAGATGCAAAACAAATAGCACCCTCCCGGAGGGCACAAGGAGGCATGTTCCCCCTCCCCAATTTCAAAATAAATAAAAAATAATTTTACCTACACAAATGAAATATTAAATGTTACAATTCTGTGATGTAATAGACATTATTACTGATTTCTGTGTAGATTAGCGAGCCTAATCAATGTATTGTGGAAAAAAGTGCAGAAAAGTTATTTTTACATTTTTTGTAGTTTTGTAAAAAAAAATAGTTTATAAAGTGCCTCACACTCCTCCCCAAATTTGAGTATTCCCCACCAAAATTTTGAGTCCAGCTATACCTAAGCCTCTCACCATGGGATATAAAAGTGTTGTTCTTTCAAACAGGATGACGGATGCTGTGGCCAGTCTCACCACGTTGACATCCTCTGACAATAGAAACACAGCTGGCAGCAGAAAAAAAGTCACACAGTAAGTGGGTTGTTGACTTAAAAGAGTAGTTACAAAATTTGCCAATACTTTCCAATCTCATGAGGGAGAGTTCACAATTATGGTGCCACAAGGCAGTATGCTGGGCCCTTTGTTGTTCACCAAAATGATAAATGACATAGATTAAGGGAAATGAAGTGGAGTTAAGTAGAGGGAGCAAGTTGTAGAATGACATTGATAAGTGAAGAGATTTTGGTCAGCACTTAACATAGGTCTTTAGTGCTGGGATGGGGCAAATTATGTGAGTAGGAAACAGCAATGAAATTAAGGGCAAGGAAAACTAGGGATCCTCGAGAAAATCTGCCTACTAGCAGAACCGTCCAACACTATTCCCAGATTCTCACATGCGAAAATTGAGGGACCAATCCCACCAGGAATCGAACCCGGTAAACATTGGTGGGAAGCGAGTGCTCTAGCCACTACATCAGCTGCAGTCCGTATGATATTAACAAGATACAACTGAGGATTGAAAGGAACAAAATGAAAATAAACCCGAGAAAAACAAAGATTATGAATGAGGTTTACAAGGAGGACAATGAAAAGTATGGGCATATACAGATAGAAGAGACAGGAGATAAAGGAATAGTCAGATTACAAGTGCGAGGGGAAATAGTTTCAAGGTGACTTAGGGTGCAAACGACAGGTAGAGAGAGTGGTTTCTTAGGGTACAAGGGCACTAGGAACGCTGGGTATATATCAATGGTACGAACAATGTTGGAGTATGCCATCTGTACATGGAACTGGCGATACAGGAGCTGGAGGTGGTACAAAGATGGACAGCAAGGCGAGTGAAAGGTAAATGGAGGCAGAAGGTGCAATTGGTGATAATGGTTGCTCTCTGCCATCAGTGACGTTGAAGGAATTGGGGCTGGAACTCACTGAAAGACAGGAGAAACGTAGAAAGGCTGGATATACATGCAGTGAATGGAAAGAGGATGGAAAATTTACGCTGATTATTAAGGGGGAGAATGGAGGAAGAGAGAATAGGGAGAATGGAGGAAGAGAGAATAATAGTAAGAAGATTCAGAGGTTGTGGAGGGACAGTCTATGCTTTGGAGGTTAGTAGGGGTGTGGAATTTGACAGATTTGGTAACAATGAAGGGAGTTGGAAAATTCAGGAAGTGTTTGGGAAGTCAGAGAGGCGGTAAAATGAACATGCCACTGGGTAGTTACCAAATTGCAAATGATAAATTATTATTGTTGTTTGGAAATTTGAACTACTGTATATTCTTATGGAAAAATCAGTCATTGCTCTGCACAACAAATGCCTGAACCCCTTCACCAGAACGACTCTACTAAATAACTGCTACTTATAATACATCAATGACTGAATCAATGACCTCCACTTCCTCTGCACAGAAGCCTAAACATCCTTGCAGCATAGCGATGTAAGGTGGCAACAGAACAAGACTCATTCAACAAACACAAAATATTGCAGAAGAATTGTATGTTTCTGGTAATACTAAGCACCAATAAGATTCTCTCTCAACTCCAATCCTCTAGTTATATGGTAATGTTACACCACAACTATCATGATGCAAGTTCACCTAGGAATCACACAAATGGACTCCTTGGGCAGGGAAACACACACACACAGCTCTTAACTTATGGACTAAGTCCACTTCATAATCATTGTGCCTCTGAACATTTCTCACTGCCATTACGGATGACACGCACCTGACACACCGCGTAGAAGTTGTGGTCGCTGACTTGGTGGCTGCACAAATCTTGTACTGAAAATGCAAAGCAGCCTGGGCATTGCGTGTGTTCACTCACATGAGGTTCCTTCCATGTTTCTGGCATTCCTAGAACATGGTTAAAATCAAATAAATGCACAACTAAAACTGACTTTGCATTCATTATCTGTTGTAGTACACATGCATTTACATGACTCAGTATCTTATTTCTGTCAATTCAACCCATGTAAAGTAACAAAGAATATGTACTGTACAGCACGTGAAGGGTTGATTTTTATCATGATAAAATGCCTGATGCCCGCCCAATGACATAAGACATGAAAAAGAAACTGGCACTCGTCAATAAAATATAATACTGTATATTAAAAATTATTGATGTCGAACCACAATCCCTATTCCCACTTTCTCTGAACATCTTGGTACATCTGAAATACATAACGAAGTGAGGTGGGGCAATGGTTAACACTGACTCGCATTCTGGAGGATCAGAGTTCAATTCCCAGCTCCGGCCATCCCAATTTTGGTTTTCCATGGTTTCCTGAATTCGCTCCAGGATAGTTCCTTATCAAAGGCCAGGGCAGACTCCTATCCCAGCACCTGTCCTTGTGTAAAGTTGTGTAACTGTCTCGTCTGTAATGACCTCGTCGACGATGAGACGTATGGCCCAATTACCTTACTTGAAATACATAACTGCAGTGGTGTAGCCAAGACTTTAGTTTGAGGGGGCCAAAAATCACCCATCCCCCCTACTGAAGTGCGGGGTCTGGGGGTCCTCCGCCAGAAAAATTTGGATTTAAAGGTGCAAAATGAGACAATTTTAGCAGTTTTACTAGTAGAAATATATTTAAAAAAACCTAACAGAGCAATGTCATGTTTTCCGTTTATTTTTTTTTTTTTTCAGTTACTTCTTATAATGTGATCTGTAATTTTTAAAACTTTCTTAAAGTGCCTCTTAAAATATTTATTAAATATATGGTTTTTATAGCGGTTAACGATACATTTGAACTGTTATGTATTATGCGTTGGTGTCTCATATATGTGCAATCTCTTTATAAAAGTCTTCTGATTTAACTTATTTGACAAATGGAATATTTTTAGCCTGAATGATCAGAAGAAAAGCCTAGTTCTCACCTAGCACATGAACTGTGATATATAACATGTCACACGTGTTTTGCTTTACACAAAACTGCCGAAATTATTGCCAATATCTTTACATATTAGTAGGGACGTGAAAAATTTGTGTTTCAATTTGGGCAGAAGCTAGAAATCCATCAACTGTAAGTTTGTGTCACTTTCGCAATTGGCCTTTGACTTATTTGACATCTCCTGGAAGTCTCTGAGCCAATAATGAAAATGTAACTAATACACACCCATACCACTTTAACAGCAATCAGCTAACGGGCAGATGTCTGGTTCAGTTCACAAATATTCTTGCAGGCTAGCCTACAGGTCAGTGAACTCACAAATTTTTCCTTCTACTTATTAGAATAAAACACAGTCCAAATATGCACCTACATTTTTTAAAATATAGCCCACATTTTAAAAGTATTTGTAACACCTTTAAAATTGATTTAACTGCTTTTTGAAAACTGATGTATCGAGAAAAATAACAACCGAACTAGTAAAACAGAACAGCAACTGTTTGACTTTACGCCTTACGTTTCACCATTTAAGGTCACATAAATATGTTTCTCAGACATCTTACCGGTAGGTTGTTGGCAAGCCAGTCCCTATACACCTGAGGGAAGAAGCTTATTGCTGACGAGAGTAGTTAAATATAAGACTGCAGTGAAATCACTGCATGCCTATTTAGTGTTCTGCTCATGAAGACGATATTATTCTTTGCGAATTCACATGTCACACATATTACCTACCTATTAATGGCTTCCAGTGGATAAATAAATGTGTTTAGAGAACTTGGTTTAAACCCACACACACACACACACACAAATAATTTAAATTCACAACACAATGGTTTTGCTGTAGGATTCTTGCATCTCGCATTAACATGAACAGAACTAGATGAACCGAACCATTCTTAAAAAAAATTGAGTGTATAATGGATTTGTGTCTTTTGTAATGCATGAGCGAGAATAATTTACTTGTGTATTAAATTTATATGAACACACCACAATGGCTTCCTGCGGCTGTGATATTGTTCATCATCTGCCTAACCTACTTCTATGTGAGTCGACAGCATAGTTGAGTGTTAATTTTTGCGTACTAGTAAATTAATTTTTAAAAATATCACAATGTTTTTCCAGACATTACATTGTAATCCTAAATTTTAAAATTTTATGTAACTTCCAATGTTAACTTGTTTTATGACATCATGTTGAAACGTTTGTCTTAGGTCTCCCATCTTGTAACTACGACAGTATTTGTGTTTCCTATTATTCAGGAATATTTTCTCACAGAGTAAATTGTTTGTAATTAACAAGATTTCTTGTTAACAGTTATCACATGATGGTAAACAGCATTCATTTTGTGTGCCTCAAAGTTATTGTAAGATTACTATTTTATAAAAAAGTTACAGCTGTATTTTCATTCATGAATTTATATTCGCAAAATATAAATAACACGAAAATAAAGAACAATCACAAATAAGTAATGTGTTTCTTGCAAATGTTATAAACTAATTAAATTGGTAAATACAAAGCAAAACAATTCAAGATAAAACACAACTAAAGTTTTACCACAAATTAGTTTAGTATTGTCCATATTTATCATTCCTCCTAAACAAGCACGTGGAAATTAAACATTTGGAGCTCTTTATATAAGTAATTTGCAACTAGACACATACTTGCATATGTTTCCTTTACCTATTGTTAAGATAAACATACGTTTTATGAAACAATGAGAAAAGGTTCAATTTTAATCACCACTTCATCATTCTACTCAGCTAAAAATGTGATTAGATAAATACCAAGACCTCAGAACAGTATAATTATATTTAATCGGTCTTAAGGATACGTATTTGATATTCTGTGAAAACATATTTTCGTTTCGTTTTTAGTTGCAACACAAAAGCTTCTGAAAGCATTTGTTGGTATTTGTGTAAGCAGTATTCTGAAGCAAAAGCATCTCAATATTATGCAACATTATGTAAACAGGTCAAAGAGCTACAGAGAAACACATTTTATCCCTTTCCCCCCTTTCTATCTTAAATTTCATAAAATTCTGAAAATACTTATAGGTGTCATTCTAGTAAAGCATATCTTACGTTTTCGCACATCGTAACAGTCGGATTTTGAAAAATTCTTAATTAAGTTTTTAAGAATTACCTTGTTGATATAAAAATTACTACTATTGCGCGTCAGGTTCGAGCTATATCAATGTTTCATTAAAAAACGTTTCATACCCTTTTTTGACCTCGTAAGAGGCGTCTTCGCCGGTGTCGAATTTCTACCTTTGGCGCGTGGGAACAGCATAGTGATAAGAGCCAGTGTCCCACGATTAACGAAAAGCATATCGCCTCTATTCGCAGTGCGCCAAACTGGCGTGCAAGGTTTTCCTTGTAGTCTTTTTCCTACCAGACTTTAAGCGGCGACAACAATATTTTATTTTTGAACAGTATGAAGTACAGACCAACGCATGACTCTCGCTTTGCACTTCTTTACGAATTCAGGTAATATATATATACAGAGTTACAGCAATCTAAAAAAAATGCTTTTAGCCTTTTTGAGAGGCCCGAAAATAATGTTTTGTAACAAGCATGCTGAATATTTGAAAACATAGAAGCATAGTTTCAAGTGTGTGTTCTTTTCACAGATGAACATAATATGAATAAGTTAAGTGGTTTTGCGTAATAGAATACGCATGACACACTGCAACGCTGTCCATGCGCCAATCGAGGACTTCTCTTAAGGGGTATGGAAAGTTACGGTGTCTAGCAAACAACTGGAATATTCAATCGCCAATAAAATCTAAACTACTATTTTTTTGTATATATTTTAATAGCGAACGACTATTTATATAGCACTGGACAGTAGAGTATGCTTTGCTTTCAAGTAAAAAATTAAAAAAATTGTTATTTAGAAAAGTAGAGGATAGAAACACAAACTCCAGAAAAATTTAAACAGAACTCTATAAAAACTGACTTAAAAAAATACTTGACTTTTTATTTCAAAATATTTTTAACATCTCTAAACCTATCACGCAGAGATTTTCGGACAGAAAAATTATTTTTAAATAAAAATTAGAGTATTTTTGAAAGTCGGTTAGAGTCCTGGATATTGTCGTATTAAAATTGCAAAACTTACAGTTTTTGATTTTTTTGGATTTTGTGGTTTTAATTCCTTATTTTTTCTGAATACAAATTTTTGCTTTTTATTCAAAAGCATTCGCAAATAAAATTTCAACTCTGCAAAAAAATTTAATTAAAATAAGATGAGTTGTTTAGATGTTATCGACAATTGAATGTTCTGGTCAATCGCTCGACACATTACCTTTCCATACCCCTTAAAAGTAGAACTTCTAAAAAAACCTGTAAATAAATAAACCATTTCTTAGTATCTACATCTTAAGGAGAAGATACCCTTAAAATTTTATGTTTATAGGTCCAATTGGTTTGGATTGTTAGCTGGCCTAATTCATGATTTGATAGTGTCAGCTGAATTAAAAAATACGTTTGAAATTGTTGAAAAAACTTGCGTGTACGTCTAGAAGTTGAAACTGTTCTACCGGTACATAATTTAGCAGTCTTACTCACACAATTCTAGTAACCGAGATTAGTGAGTTCTTTGAGTGACATTTCACAACTCAGGTCCAATCACCAAACAACTTACGTAAGAAACTTTACAAGACATCATTGGTTCTACCTCTGAAAACTCATCAAGCTCAACAACTCAAATAAAATCACATGAAATCCTTTGCAGAAACAGATTTCTGCAACTTATTAAATATTAAGATTAAAGGGTTATTTGACAAAATTTGATTGTACCGGTACCACGTTTGAGGCCCACTAAGCAAAGGTTATTTTGACCCGGAAAAGTAACATTATTTTGCTTAAAATGTTAGGTTTTGTAGTTTCTCTAAAACTTTTAGCTGGAAAAACAAAGGTAGTCTTTTAACAACTTGACTCCCAACTTTCAGAACATGACCTCAGAACTAAAAAAATGTAATATTTAGCAAGGCAAAGTTATCCCCGTAGGGTTAAAATTCCCCGATATACGGTAATAATAAGAAACATTTTTAACTGCTCATACTAGTGATGGGCAAAATCGGATTAAAATAAATTGAGTACTCGATTTTTCTTAAAATTCTCGGTTTCCGATTCTTGCTGGGTGATATCGATTCAATCACTCCCTTTTTTTATCGCCTGTAAACTGAGTTTTCGCTACTCCCGAGTTCTCACACAAACCACTGGTTTCACTTTCCGATTACGTGTTCTCGCTTTACCTTGATCCGAGTTAACGCTTGCAACTTCGAGTTCTCACACAAACCACTCGTTTCTCTTCGCATTATGAGGTCTCGCTTTGCTCAGATTACTCACATCGCTTTAGCAGGTTCCGTTCATCACTCGCCACAACACGCTACCATCTCGCTATATATTTTAAGTACAAGCGCTCACTTTTAAACGGTTTAAGTAGCAGATTACTTTAAAATATACATTTCTAATAATGGGGTTTACAAAAAAATTTTTATTTTGGACTTAAATAATGTGCAGCAAAGTTAATCAAGCAAACATTTAAGCAGTTCCAAATTCAGTAATTTTAAAATGTGAAAATTACGCTTGTCAAGAGTTAATAAAATGATACTATTCCCAAAAGGTTTTCGGCATTAAATCAGTGATGTTACAATAAGCTAAAGTGAATTTTAGGAAGTGTTAAAATCAATACTCTACTCACTGTGTTGGCAGTGATAAATCGTTACTGATATGTTACATATTTTTAGGTTCACTAGGACGATTCTGAGCACTGCTATTGCTAGATGCTATTGATTTTGATGGACACGGATCGCTTAACAAAGCTGATGCAGTTGGTTCGGTCTGGAAATGTTGTTCAAAGATCAGTTGAGTCAGACTTCTTGGTTGTGGTGCAAGTTCTTCAATTCCCTCCTGTTAAGATGATATTTTAAGTTTGTAGTGTTCCCGAATGTTTTTATATTTTTCTTGCATATTTGACAAGTCACAAATAAAGGGTTCGAATTTTTTTTTCAAAGAAATCCCACACTATAGAGCGATTCTTGCGGCTCATGTCGAAGAAAAGTTTTCAGTGAAAGCTAACACTGAAAATATACATCGATCGCTAGAATGTTTGTACGAATGGAAACTGGAAAACTGAAAATTACTCAATTAATAAATTTTCTTTCACCTAACGCGACTTTATACCCTTGACATATGTTAAAATTTCTCGCACCTTCAGTCAATACTGAATAAAAAAAACATACGAGTAGTTTGCTCCGAATAGAAAGAATTCTTTTTTATCCAATGATATGAAGGATAAAGGTATAGAACGGAAGAACATAAAGATAGCTAGTGAGCGTGCTGATTCATAAAATGAGACGACATTCGTTGCAGCAAGGAAGCCATGTGTGATAAGTGACATACTATACTGAATTATGCAAAGATAAATTGCGAGTTGCTTTTTTTTTATCACACCCTGACAGCTTCTTTACTGCGCATCAGATGTCGGCTTATTTTTATAAACAGTGGTATTATCAGTTAGTTCTCACAAAGGATACTGTAGAAGGGGAGATGGAGAGATTATCTCTGGAGAAAATACGATACAGCAGTTTTGTAATAGCGGTGTATTTTGCCGTTCTCACGTTACTGAGTGAAAAATGAGTACTCGGAAACCATATGATTAATCGATTTTTTCACTGTAAATCGGAAATATTATCAATTATATGAATTATCCGATTCTGCTCATTACTAGCTCATACATCAATGAAGTAATTAATTTTAAACCTTACCGGTACTTTACACCAGCATCGTCATCTTCTCTTCCATCTTGCTTCGGCACTAGGATAAAATATCACAATAGATAACTTCCATTTCCCTTTTTGTCACATATATCAAAACTTTCGTACAACGTAACTTCACAAAAAAAAATGAAATTTCATTATAAGCAGCGTAAAAACGGCTTGGAAATGCTAATGTGGCACAGACAATTACAGTACTGCAGAAGTGATATCTTCAACCTACAGACTGAGACTAGTCAGGTCATGTAGATATCAAACTCGGCAAGCTTTCTAGTCCCTTGAAGCAGGCAGTGGTATTTTTGTTTGGGTGTGGCTCGGGGTAGATAGCAGCTGACCAGTCTGCAATCCTGCTGTGCCACGAGAATGCACTCAGAAAAAAAAAGTGGGTGGGAGAAAGAGGCTTTGACCCAGAAGGGAATTCTTGTAGCTTAGTACAAAATACACCTAATTCCATCTTTCAATGGACCAGACACATTATTATTTTTAAAAAAACGTACAATACAATGTACTTGTGAACATTTTAGTAATTAAATTGCCGAAAACTTTCTTTAATATATTTATGTAGCATTAGGTTTACATTTTCAAATTGTAGTCTTTCGATTTGGGGGGGGGGAAGGCATGGTCCCCTTGGCCCCCCTCTGGATACGCCACTGCATAACTGCATCACGGTATTGCTCTCATCAAGCTAATGAAATGCAGAGAAAGAATAATAATTTATCTTACTAACTGCACATTTGACTAATAAGTTGACACAGAATTCTTTAACTGTCCTTTTCAAGGAATATTTGTATTTTCCTTGTATGTACCCCATAGTGTCACATTGTTGGTAAGGTATCAGTTTCCAGTACTATTACCTCTGTAGAATTTTTACTGTACAAAGAAATGTTTCTTGTATTATAGTGGAGAAATAATGGCTGTGTTATATACATTCAGATGAGAATTTTGGGCTTATCTCTCAAGTGTAAGCGATGAATGTAAACTGAATAATATATATTATCGTTTACGTGGGACATAAATGTAACATTCAGTATTTGCCTTCTTGGAATAAATTTTACTTCTGTGGTAGTTTACGTTATTTGTCTGGTAAATGCACTACGTTGTGAAGTGATACTGACGGTTGACTACCTATATACATACACAAAAAATGTGTGCAATTTTATGTAGAAGTAACAGTATACTATTACTAATAACTGTTGAATAATTCCTTGCTTGATCAACATGTATCATAACAGTCTACACAACCATATGTCCTGAATGTTTCATTGTTTCTTACATGCAGGGTTATGTTATTGACCATTGTTCTGTACACACTATCCTCTATAGACATGCCCAACAAAAAAATTACATCTAAGAGAGTGAGTGATATCAGATAGTGCAGGGCCGCAGGCTGCAGAGTGATTGAACTATCACAATCCATTCACATACCAGGTAATTGGGACTGAAGATACGTGTATGTCTACTTCATATATAAGATTTTTCGAGATGTTATTCACAAATGTTTTTAAATAATTTACCATTGTTTGCCAGTACTACAATATTTCATCTACATTTTGATGAGCTAAATTTCAATATTCACATAGTGCACGTTTAATTGTTGACATTTTACCTACTAACTATTTACAAACAACTTGGGAGAGAACATAACGGAAAGTGCCGGAACTATATTAACGGGCCGAAGTACAAAAACCTATTTTATCCAGAAGTTACTCTGCAGGTACACATTTATAACTTACCATTAAACACAACTGTTATTGATGACTGTGTACTTAATGAGTGGATACCGTAGAAAAAACTTTTTGGAGTGCACTGGAATTCAGACGTAAACACTAAACAAGCCTATGTAAATAAAAACACAAGGATATAAGATACAAACTGGCTGGAAAAAGAAATTATGCAGGCTTTCCATTACGTTCACTTTATCCTAAACAACCTATACCATATTTCCTTATGCACTGGACATTGTGTATGTCTTTAAGAGACTCTATGAGACGTAACTTAAAACTAAATTCATACAGGCTAAATCATATTACTGATGTAGTTACCATTCAATACATACCATTCCCATCTGCTGTCTTGTCAAGCACTATGACATTCTCCAGATCAATAAATTTAACGTTCCCCGAAAAATCCACAGCAATGTTGTCAGGGGACACATCTGTAAGGTAAAAGCGGAAATGAGGGTGTCCAAAAGTAAACATGTCCGCAGCAATAAGCAACTGGTGTGCCATGTTGGCTCTACTGATCCATGGAGAGTTATAGTGGTTTGTCAGCATATCTCCTACGTACTCCTCCACCACCATGCGGCCACAGGCACCGTAATACCTGGGCACAGGCCAACCCTCGTCCGCTGGTAGCACCTTGACCACAATAAAAACTACACTTTACTATTCTAGACAATTCTTTGCAAACATGAGAATGGGGAAAAAACTGTACAGGAAAAAAATGTATACACATTGTTGCTAATGAACATATCACAGAAAAAACACTACAAAATTATTTTCCGAGGTTAATACACGCAGAGAAACCCTTGATTATCTGCTTATATAAAACAGATCGATGCCGTGGATAATCGACAATTTCATATAATCTGCTATAAACATTACAAAAATTACCTCCAGCCCCAAACCTAGTACAATCACTGTCTACTTAAAATTCAGATGTGTTAAATGAAGGTTGCAATGCTGTTAAGTTGATGTAAAAAATTGCAAAAGCATGGATTTGTCATAAAACCAATTTTGTTTTCTGAAATTTAAGTTTAACTGTAAACATTATTTTTTTTAATTATTTTCTGGTGTTGCTGAAGCTGCAAATTGGATAATCTGCATACAAATAATTGAGAGTAGACTGTATAGCATTTGTTGACTTGGGAATAACACAGTAAAGAAAAAGGTGGTTGCTGTTGAGCCGGGATTGGCTCCATTTAGTTCTTTTGAGATGTCTACCAGCAGTACGGTTGGATTAACGAGTCATTCTTATCTGACTCCAGTTTGGTGTGGGCCCATATGAACTGACATAACCTTGTTTCCCTGCCTACGTATTAAGTGCTCCGTGATGACGTCACAAGATCTTATGCTCATCTGACTCCGGCTCTTCGGCTC
>PNEQ01014939.1:0-45217 GCA_003012365.1 Medauroidea extradentata
CATATTCCCAATGTCGAACACTTTGCAGCACGATCTGCATCTTGCCTTGTGTTTGTCCGTGTCCCGTGAAAGCCACTTTTTATACTGCTCTTTTTCCAGCCACAATATATTAAATACACACTTCCCCGGCATTTTTCAACACAAACATCACTGTGACGATAGATTCACAAGTAGATCAACTTTCTTACGCAAAAAAAAATCAATAAATATACAATGAAACTTCTGCACGTACGCGCCAAAATCTCACAACAGAACTACTACAGCGCTCTCTGTTCAGTGGCTCTGAGAACTACACAACAGTAAAGCCATAATTGCGGTATATTGTTGTACAGTAACAAACGTATTCTGGTACATCGTAGGACATTCACTAAGCTAGTCTTCCCAATATTTGTACCATTAAAAACAGTTGTACTTGTGGCCGTACTACCGTTAAGTAGCCTGGCAAAACGCAACAAGTCCTCTGCGTCACGAACGGAAAAATAAGTACTTCTAAGGTCGATGCATGACTGACGGAAAAATAAGTACTTTTAAGGGCCCTTAAAAACAATATTAAAAACTAAGGACTTTTTAAGGACTTCTAAGGACCGTACGAACCCTGTATCTTTATTGTGTTACCACTCCTTTAACATTGTACATAACAAAGCCGGTCTGCCAGAGCCATGATCACATTCCTCCATTTACCTAGCACTGCCAACTATGTACATTAACTTCTCTACAAAGAGAAGAATGGAAACAGGATTTGACAGTATGAACAAGGTTACAGACGATTTTATACACTTATTTTTGACTAGCAGTGCACCCACGGCTTTGCTCGCGTGTGTTACTCAGAGCGGATAATATTTACTTTAACTGAAAAACTTCTTTGTACACCATATAGGTATTTCAGTGATAAAGTGTTAGAATGAAAAATATGCTAGTTGACTTCTGCAATAGAATAAGTAGCTATAGCTGTCCACGTGAAAAGAAGTCTGAAGTTTGTCGTTGCCACTAACAGCGACTTCACCTGGGAATTGTAATTGAATGAAATACCTCATTTAAATGGTATTATAACTAATTTCCTTTGAGCACAACCACTGGTGATGTTTTCCTCAATAAAATATTTGTTTTTCCAAACCCTCACTTGAATTTAAGTGGCATTAGGGAGTTTTGGCAGGATAATGTTTACTTGAAATATAAAAGTATTTGGTGACTCAACCTTGAGGTTAACGAGATGGTATATGTGGACTGACGCTGTCAAGGAACGTCAGCAAATACAGTAAAACCTCTCTATAAAGACCTCTCGCGGTTCCCTAGAATAGGGTCATTATATAGGGGTGGTATTTACAAAGAAGTTTAATTGTACAGCAAAACCCCTATTTTAAAACCCCACGGTTCTTGTGGAAAGGGTTGTTATAGAGAGGTGGTTGTTATATAAGAGGTTGTTATAAAGGGGTCTTACTGTAGTGGACTGCATAATCCATTTTCACCACTTTTAAACTTCATCCAAATTACACTAATTTCATCTTCCTTGCAATTTTTTGTGCATCAGACTTGCAAATTTGCACAGCCTTTGTTGGAATTTGAGCCCGGAACCTCCTGAACAATAGATTGGAGCTACAAACATTCGCGCAACATAACATCAAAATTATTCATGACAACTAATTTTAAAAATAAAATATTAATTTCCTGGGCTCATAGAGGTCGTACAACACAGTGTCTTGATAGAACTGAAGAATGAAACTCCTTTATTATTTATTTCTCGTTGGTTGTACTTGCTTTTCGGATCGTCTGCCGTGAAAGTTCACAAACTAAGTTTTCTTTTTAATTAAGTTATCTAATAAAATAAAAAATAACATTACTTTTTTAGGTACTTATGTAAGCATCATTCTGACGCGAACACCACCTCAATATCTCTACTGGTTAGATTAGTATCATCTGCGGATATAAAACTAATTTTATGGCTCTTCACCCTTTTTGGTGTCAAATTTTGAAAAATCTTCACTAACAGTGAATGATCTCAACTGTTTAGCACTCATTTTCACTACCTAAACACAACCCCTAGCAGTAACGTGCTGAATGCACGTAGGCGGTAGGGGTGGTGGTGGTGGCGGTGCTGGCTTGGCGCATCTCAGCACGGCCCAGCGCTGCCTAGATTGCTGGAGTTCGGCACGTCCTGGAGGGCGGCCACGGCACCACGAGCTGAACGCACGGCACAGGGCGTTGCCGACGGTAATGCCGGTGTTGTGTATATTTACATCTAATAAAATACAATCTGAGGTTATTGTGTATATAGTTATATTTCCTTTGTAATAAATGCTTCCAGCAGTCTGTAATGTATGGTAAATCCCATTTTTCCAGGCCTCATTTTTCATCCAAAACCTTGATTTACGTGTATGACCCGCAGCCCAGCTTTTCAATTTGATTTTTTGGAAAAAATGTGCGGGTGGTACATGAATAAATATGTTAATAAAATATATATAGCATACCTGGATTGACTCTGCAAATAACCCGGCGACACGACCACGTGGAAGAGAGTACTTGAACACCTCCTCCAGTTGGGTGTAGTACTGGTCACTGGCCATACACTCCCCAGGTGCACACGCACACTCACGCAGCGTCTGGACGGGAGAGTCCCTGCAGTGTGCTCCACCCCACACTCCTCGGTACACGTCTGGGTTCATTGCCTGCACACCACCACATGCCCTCCTGAATCACACCAACCTCAGGCACATCTCTCTTCACACTTGCAGTATAAACTAGCAGTAAATAAAAATTTTATCAATTTATCTTCAGTGGTAAGCGAGGGCATGGTACTGTACGTAAACTTTTCTTTCATACTTCATTGTAGAACGTTCTTGCTTTGGCTGCCCAAACTGGTAGATAAAATTATGGTTGCAATGTGAGTAATTTCTTGGGCTTTTTTAACATCAGTC
The DNA here is from genome assembly GCA_003012365.1 of Medauroidea extradentata. Classification (NCBI taxonomy): domain Eukaryota; kingdom Metazoa; phylum Arthropoda; class Insecta; order Phasmatodea; family Phasmatidae; genus Medauroidea; species Medauroidea extradentata. The sequence continues at coordinate 2,913 of PNEQ01014939.1, forward strand.
ACAAGAAGCAAATTATTTGTCATGAATAAAGATGGAGTGATCTAGGTATGTTACGAATTCATCCAAAATGTGTGCATAAAATTAAATAATTATTAGATTTAAAAAATAATAAGTTTTGTTACACATTTTCACTAATTATAAATTGTATTTCATCACAGAGTACAATGTACCATTAGCTAATGTATTTTAAAACAACACAAAGATATTAAATTGAGACTACAGGCACAGTATTTTCTCTGCTTTCTTGCTTTTACCATTGCTGATGGTGGAATATTACATAGCTTGTACTGAAATCTTTTCAAATAATTGAGTTGAATAAAATTATTGACAAGTTTTATAATTATGAATCAGAATATCTTAAAGAATTTCTTTATCCTGGTTTCCTAAAAAATTACTGAAATGTTGATGCCAACTCTGTGAGAAAATGTTTTGCCAAAGTAATAGGATCCTTTTGAACGATTTTGCGACACCAAACTTCTGAACCTTTGATTACAGTGCAGGATAATAAGGATAACAAATTTGTTCGTACTCACAAAGTTGGCGAATTCTGTAATATTTCACTGCCTTTTTATGGTTCACTTTCTAAAAATCTTAAAATTTCAATTAAAAAAATGTTTAGCAACAACCTTATGTAACGTCTATTATTAGTCAGCCATCATTCACTGAGAAACGAGACTCCTAACAGAGCAGAGCTAGCCACACTGTAGCTACGAGTGTGGACTCACATGGTGTACCCCTATTGCTGAGGGAACTGCATGCTTCCAAGTACACATGGCGGTGAGTGCCATGGCCCCCATGCTCATGCCGTGGTAGGCATTGCGAAACGAGATGATGTCATAGCTGCCAGTGTGAAGCCTGGCTAGAAGCATCGCTATGTCGTTTGCCTCCGAACCGCTGTTCACAATGTACGCCACCTGTAAGCGTGAATTAACTGTCAGCAAAACGTGACTAAGTGAAGTCACAGCTCAAAAAATATAATCTTCTGATGACTTAAAAATGGACATGCTGACATAATAATAATAATAATAAAAATAATACTGTAATAATAAAAAAATAATGATGCTAATAACTACAATAGTAATATTTCATATGAGGAGGGTATCCATGGGCCAGAATACTATACACTGGAGACAGACATATTACTGCCTATAGACTTCTGCTTGCCCTGAAGAATGAAATGGATGAGGTACTACACTGGAGAAGCACAGAAATAAGAAGGGCAGGGGAAACAGGAAATCCTCGAGAAAACCTGCCAATCAGCAGCATCACCCGGCATGATTCCTTCATGCAGGAATTCTGGGACTGACCTCACCGGGAATCGAGCCCAGATCGCCTTGGTATGAGGCAAGAACTCTAGCCACTGCACAAACTGTGATTCCACACATTAAAATATGTAATATCAAACGTCTTCCTAGTCATTTAGTTCATGCTGTCGTTGTACCTCCTCTTGCCCTAGCCAAAATCTGACACGCGAACACGCTGATAGGATTAGGTAGGAGTGGTGCAGGAAAACTAGGAAGGGAACAAAGACGCAGGGCTCTACCGTTTATTTATATGCTTTAGCCATATGACCCATACGAACTAAGCAGTTAACAGCCAGGGCCGAATAACGGTGATGCCAAGGGTTGTATGATTGTTGTTTCTAATGGAGACATTCAGATGCAGTAATGTAAGCATCAGGGCGACAACCCTCGGAACTAGAGATTACCCAAGTGTGCTAATGTGTGGGTGACTATGTAATTTTTAAGTGATACTGTTATTACTTACATGCTTCACAAGCAAGGCCTAAGTTGCCCACATATTGTAATCGTATTACGAAAACGGTGTCTAAGTTAGTATTCTGAATTTGGCAGTTACACGATGCCAGTGCTTCTCACATGTGCGTCGAGAGGCCAGCAGTGATTCTTAGCTGTTTTGGTCAGTGACAAATTTAACATATAGCTACTAGCTTAAGCAATTAGTCCAAAACCCACATTGATGTGAGTTACCTCAACTTTGCAAGTTCTCCAGACACCGTAGTTTAATTTCTGCTTTAATTTCCCTTCAGGAGAAACTCTAATTAGTGCGCTCGTGTACAGTCACGCCCCTGTTGACCACTGAAGAAAGTGTACAACGACATATGTGAGTTGGTACAGTCATTTAATTTCTGTATGGAAACATGACCTAATAAATGCCTGAAATTTACATCCCTTTCACTCCACAAGCGCATGTGTGTGTGTGCACAAGTGTGTGAGGCATGCTCCTGGCCTTGACAAGGAGCAAAAGATTTTAAGTATTGACACCGTCCTGAAGTACAACTACATGGGTCCTAAACGCCCTGAGATCCGTGCTCCTGGCTCATCCGGGTAAGTAGCTGAGTGGCGCCATCACCAGTATTTTTCATATTGTCTTCAACCTCAGAACAGCATGGTGTCAATACGGTACAGACATTTATCTCGCAAATATGCTTAACAAGGTGGTGCAAGGTTTGCTGTAATTCACTCCATAAAGTTTCTTACTATAAGTCACGGCTGCTTTACTCTCCATTCCTCATTCTCTATGTGACTGTAAGCAGTTCTACTTACAGTGGAAAAGAAAATGTCGCAGCTCCCGAAAATATTTACTCCACAGCTAGTATAGTCCAATGTACCACGCTAACTCAACAAACTGGTTCATCACGAGATGCAACAGAAAATAAGCACAGCTCACACTAATGATAACAGAATTAACAGTAGAGGTGATGCATACATTAACAATACAGTAGAACCCTCTTACAGTGTTCCCACTTATATTGTTTTCCTGGTTATAATGCTAACGTCATTTGGTCCCTGAAACTCATTTTTAATAGGAAATTACCCTGTTATAATGTTTCCCCATCTATAATGTAAATATTTCTTTGATCCCTTGAGAAACGTTATAACAGGGTTCTACTGTATAATGTTTTAAAAAAGATCTGATATATATTCGTACATTTTTCTAAAGGTAAGGTTCTTGAAATTTGTTTGCCAACCCTCTGTTTTCATTATTTACAAGTTCGTTAAATTGCAGTTCCATTTAGGTCAGTGTCGAAAAAATGTTGAGCTGTACATAGGTACCTGCCAAGCAAAGCTGAATTAAAAAATATGACATGACACAAATGTTGTTATTTATACAATTTGAGATGCATCATTCCAGATTCCGATTGTAATGCAAGTTCAACCTTAAAAACCACAAAGCACCATCGATAATTTCAAGCCGGAGCCATGAACCCAATGCTATCGTACAGTGATAGAACACTGGATTCACTTTTGGGAGAACATAGATAAGATTTTCAGTTCAGCCATCCTAATTTAGATGTTCAAATGTTTTTCTAAAACATCTTGGGGAAAATACTAGGCGAAATCTTAACCATAATCCATAGCCAATTCCTTACCTGTTTCATGCGTCTCTGAATGACAGTGTTTTCAATGAGTTGTAAGCCCTACTTACCTACAGATGCGCTAGTATAATTAAAACCACTAAGGATGCTTCAACTATGGGGCTCAGTGACCCCTTATTTTTACCAAGTTTCTAGAATCGTAGACACCATAAATTCCACTTAGTGGGGAACTACACACCTTGAGTTTTTTTGGCAGTTTGTTCGTCAGCTTTTCCGCATATTCGTACAGTTTAGGATGCAGGTATATGTTTGTGGTGTGCCAGAGGGACTTCATCTGCTCCTCCGCAGCTTCGACGACCTTTCTGTGACCCACAAGCAAATCATCACAGAGTTAAAAAATTAAATGAAATAAAGTTAGGCGAAACAGTATAACGAAGGTCTTGTTTTGGATTTATTTATTTATGTATACTGAGTAGTAATAATTTCAACATCTGCACATCAATTTACAGCATGTTCATCTTCAAGGCATTGCACAGAAAATAATTATTTAAAGCACACTTGAAGAAATGTTACAACTATTCTTTCTTTCAAAAGACAATCATAGTTCCTTACCTATTACATTGTCATCCCAGGCATTGCTGTATGAAAAAATAAAGGTTACATTATTATTTATAATAGCAGGATTGATTGAATTGTATAAGGTATTAATTACACATGCTTAAAACTGACTCAAAAATATTACGGGTGGCAATGGCCGACGCTGACGGTAACTATCCCCCCAAACATGTCAAGGTATCGCCTGCCGCGATGGTCAAACAGCCACTGCATCTTGCCATCATGGATCAGCAGCGGCTTCTTGTAATACGGGGCGCAATTCTTGAGCAAGTGGTCGCTACGGATCCTCCAGACCCTCTCGTATCCGGGGCCCTGCAACACAACAACCATTCCATCCAAGAACTCTCACTGACAGCAAGTCATTTCCGTTCGACTCTTTTGAAAATCTCAAGAGAAGAAATTTAAAAGCAGTATATCTGTGAAAGTCATTTACTAAATTCAGCATTTACACGAAGCAAGGTTTAAGTTTTTATGAGACCTCTCAGCAAGGATATCAAGAAAATGCAGATCGAAAACAATTTCTTCATATATTTCGCAACCCATTCTCTTATTGCCGGAACTTGGTCCATGTTCCGTTGAAATTTAACAGCTCTATGTTTGCAAATCTGTAATTTTATTTATTTACTGTATTTGGTTTTAGGTGCCATCAAACAGCATATGCCCTTGGTAGAGGTACACAGCTGGAAAGGTGGGAGGAGTCGGCCAGGGCCTGTTTAAGTAGCCATCCCAGCATTCACCTGGAGTGTGTTAGGAAAACCCTGAAAAACTTAAATCAGGATGGCCGGAGCCGAGGATCGAACCCGGATCCTCCAGAATGTGAGGCGAGTGTTTTACCACAGCTCCACCACGCTCCATTTTGAAACACACATAAAAACACTATGATTCAGTGAATAACTTAAGAGTGAATAACTGACTGAGCAGGTGACAGAGTCACTGACCGAACACGTGAGTGACTGACTATGTTAATAGTAAAACCTCTTTATTATGACCATCACAGTGTCATGAGAATTGGGCCGTAATAAATACAGTAAAACATCTATTATGACCCTTCACAGCTCCTGAGAATAGGACTGTGGTAAATATAGTAAAACCTCTATTATAACCTTTTATGGTTCCCGGGGATAGGGTTGGAATAGAGAGGTGGTCATAATAGAGGGGTTTTACTGTTTATGGAATTTGTATGATTATATTACACAAATTGCTCATTTTTTATTACTTCTTTCTAAAGCTGAAATCACACGATGCAATAAACATGCAATTTACGTGCAATCTGCTAAAATTGCATTGTATATCAGACACAAAATTCTCGGAATATCACATGTAATGCAAGCGATGACGCAATTTGAGAGCATAGAACAAGCTCTATATATCTGTGCAATGCCTTGCAAATTGCGTGAAACAAAAAATGTGATTGGCCATTTCAAATAGAGTTTTCGCGGGCTTTACTGTACACGTAAACAAAAAATGGAGTGGACATGTGAGAGTGTGTTTCGGTTTATAGAGGAATATAAGAAATACCCGGCGCTGTTCAACACAAATTCGCCTAACTATCATAATAGACATTTGCACGATAGTGCTTTAAAGGCTGTGGCTGAGAATGTATGTAAGGCTCTCACTTTCCTCATCCTCGCATCCAGCACACAATTTACTCACTGATATATTTTTAAAATAATTCCAATTCAATATGATAGGCCTAGGCAACAAACTATAGTTTGGCGGGAAAGGAAAGAATTGCGTGTATATTGCATTGTGAATTGCGCCATGTAGAAGGTGGGCATGGAGCGGATGAGAGAGATTTCATTGCAATTATTGTGCAGCTGATAGCATACAGTGAGCTGCGCAAACTGTAAATTGCGTCGTGTGATTCCAGCTTCAATCACCAATTAGGTGTCCTAACATGCACCATATTTGTGAATACCTTCCATATGATATGTCAACACAGGAACTTTTAATGACTTAGGAAACCAAAAGCAAGCTTTACTAACTATTTTAGAATTCTAGGAATAAGAACTGTAAAATTGGCATTTCATCAGATTTTTAACTACAGTATAAAATGTAAACAATTTTCTTGCCAGAAGTACAAAGCTCTGAATCACAGTAACAGCTGCTTCTGGAACTCTGAAACAACTGCCACACACAGCAATGCGTAATTCCTTGAAATATTCTAAGACGATATTAATGAAATGACACGTACTGTGTACTTTCTCGGTTCGAACTCGCAAGCAGGCATTTCTGGGGCAGTTGAGTACAACGAAGAGAGTAGCTTGGCATTTTTGTGGCACGAGCGACAGCCTGTAAAAATACAACACCAACCACTAACTTACAGATATAGGCTAACTTACACATTATAAAAACAGAATTATATATGCACAGGTGCTAGGTGGATGCATAGAATTACATATTTACAAACCTCTAGCTTTGTATAAGAACAATATTAATGCAACAAATACTACACTTACAAATTAAACCTGGGTTCACAAATATTCTGCATTTGCCCATATTTTGATAACTTTTAAATTAAGATTTCCATCCAGATTACGTTGCATCCAGAAAACAATATAATTACAGTGAAACCCCTTTATAACAACCCCTTATATAACAACCACCTCTCTATAACAACCCTTTCCTCAAGAACCGTGGGGTTTTAAAATAGGGGTTTTGCTGTACAATTAAACTTCTTTGTAAAGACCACCCCTATATAATGAGTAATGACCCTATTCTAGGGAAGCGTGAGGGGTCTTTATAGAGAGGTTTTACTGTATATATATATATGGACATTGTCGCATCAAGGTATACATGAATTTTTTTTAATAAATGTTCCCGGAGCATAAGTTCATTTTGGGAATAACAATTACAATATCTCTCATCATGGCATGATTCGTGTTTCCCAACTTACAATGTAAAGAATGTCACATTTGTGAAATTAAGTACAGTTACACATGTCATGATACGTTATTAATATACAATCTATTATTGTCAAACATAAGTTAATATAAAAGAGAGTGAGAAAAGAAAAAAATCAACACATTACATATAGTATAGGATATCAATTTACCGTTTATAGAATTCAGCGGCAGTATACTTAAAAAATGTAATTGTTATGAATGTACATTAAAGTATGTCTGTTGTAAATAATGAAATTTATGGTGTATTTTCATGTTTGCCATTTATACATAGAAGTTGGGCTATTGTTTATATCTGTTGCATGTATTAATTATTGACATGTCCAACATCTCAGTTTGAGCCAATATATGAAAGATTGCTGCATGGTGGTGGGTTAAACACGCATGAGCCCCTGAGAAAAGTGTAGCAATGATTACTGCCATTTCTTTGCAGGCGTGTACATGCTGGTGCATACGAGGGGCGGGAGCCCAGCCCAAAAAAGTGGAAGAAGTGGATCTCCATGGTCTATTACCCTCCCTTTACTCCTCACCCATCCACTGCCTACATAGCTCGTAGCTAAATTGTGTGTTAATATTTCAGCGAAACATTCTCCTTATCTGGAGGAAAGAAAAAATATCACATGAACATAAGTTCACAAGTGCTGTGTTTGTGTACAATCTTTTTTCGCTGAGGGATAAAAAAATGTTAACCATGAGAGGATAGTGTAACAATGTTTATTTTTAAATTGTTTCTGTGTAAATAGTTTCTTTTTCATTTTTCTAGCAAGAAAAGCATGTATGTAGGGTTTACACCAGTAATTTAATTCAGTGTACGACTAGAGTCACATTTTCCAATTTAGCAATATTTAGGATATTCAAGTATAGTAGAATGTCGCAAACAAGGCGTTAACTAGTGTACCAGCACATAATGTTAAGATTATGGCCTGTGTGGCGAATCATGTTTTCGTGCGATGGCATTCCATAGTATAGTAACATATGATCCTATCTGTTGGCCATACATTGTTTCAAATTTTAGTATAGAAACAAAACGTTCACGGACATACTTTTGCATAATGTTTGTTTTTCCTCTATAAGTGACGTACGTTTCCAGAAGTAATTTTTTGTCATGCTATAAAGCGTTTCTCAGTTGAACAGTCCAGGCCACATTCTACTCAAAAACGAGTTGGAAGTTTAAGTATATTTCCTCATTAACATAAGTGCTGCATAATGGAACAGCAGTCCAGTTACTTGCAAATGTAATTTCACATGGTATCTGCAAACAATAGACACGAGTGGGAACTCAAGGTCAGAGTTCACTAGAAACTTTGAGCAAAGGGACAATATGTCAACTCACTGACTTCCAAACTCAACACTGATGTGTAAATGTAGCACGTGGCAGACCAAAAACTCTTTAAAACTTCTGCTATGTAAGACTCAAAGGCAATTTAATATTTGTCCAATTAAAATTACATTTGTCAGCAAATAAAAAGAAAAAAATACGCACAGAGAGCTACATGTAACCAGTTGTTTAGTAAATATTTATGCTACAGTAAATTTAAAAAAAATTGAGGAAAAATTGCGATTATTGCCTAATAAAGTGATTTACAGGGTAATTGAGTCAATAACAGATATAATGCGGAAAATACGTGTTGTACATAGAGTAGATGATGTTACGGTTATGAATAGATTAATATAAACACTGACAGAGTGATGTAAGTGGGAAGGTTGGCAGTAGTGGAGATGCACAGTTTTATGAACGAGAGCAATGGACTCGTCTTGGGCTGGGTGTGATTTAGCTAAGTAGAATGCAGTGAGCATGAAGTGCAAGGTTAGTACTAACGTAGAAGATACAACAAGAAGAATTGCCTTTTTGTACCACTTATCAAGACTAGGCTACCAGAAACTAGCTTAGCGAAACTACTGTATTCAACTACTTTTGAAAACATTTAAAAGAGATTCAGGATGATTTAGAAGAGTTAAATACAACAATGCAACAAACTGAAAACAGAGAAGAAGATTCTGAAGATCAGCAACACAAAACTTAAAACATTGACCTGAAACAAATTTAACATATCCAAAAACAGATTAACAGAAAAACAAACGGCAGCCAGGTCGCAAAGAATGGAAAGGTTTTGGGAGCAGAAGATGAAGCTGAAAGTCAAATCTTTAGCTAAGAATTTGAAGACCGAAATATACACAAACTGATCCATGTACTCCAACGCCAACGTAAATTATGTACAAAAACTTTTCAAACGGTAACAACAATTATCTGAATAGGTCGCGCATAAGTTCAAGCATGAGATTAAATTTTGCAGTACTGTAAAGGTTTTGGTCAAAGTTACATAGTTGTCTTTAACTCTCCATTAGCGACAAAGCCAGAATACAAAGGCATTAAGAAAGAGTATAGTAATGTAGATGTGCTGAGACAGGTCACCAGCAAAATTTTATAACTTGGTAACAGTATGTTGATGAATGCAGGAACAATTTCCTCAGCCATCACTGCAAACAAATTATAAAGGCAGAATTTTTAACACACACACAATTGTTTACAGATAATGCTTACTCACATTGAAGCTTTGTTTTTAATAACAACAGGCAGCCATAAAAAGTTTAAAATACACGTTTGCCAAAAATTTAATGATGTTGAATTGATGAGTGTCTTGAGACATGCTCGTCTGATGAATTTGTTGTTCGAATAGTTAAAAATTAACAAATCATCCCCCATTGCTTTTAATCTAATGATGAAACAAAAGCTGCAAAGGAAATAGCTTTAATGTTTCCAATGCTCTGGCCCGACAGGCGATTAACAACTATCGACTAGCAGAATAAAAGCACATACAAAATAAATATACTATACACACAATCTACAGCCTCAGAGTTTTAGCACATATAGTCTGTCTCACGTCAGAATTCCATTTTTGGACAGTTATTAAGACTGTTGGTACCAAATTCTAAAGGAAAATACTTTTCATTTTGATAAATTACACAGTTTGAGAGCCACTGGGTGAGTTTGTGCAAAAATCACACGTGGCAGAGGAAAACATTGTTTATTACATTGAAACAGCTGTAAAAAGAAATGCTTACACAACTGTCAAAAAGTGGAATTCTTATATGACACAAACTATAACTGCTTCTAGTAGGCTGTGTAACTGGATGTTAAAGATTCTGAAATAAATTTTGTTAACAATAACTGACACAGTCATTTCCTCTGCCCAAACAGCTGTGAGTGTGTTTGATGTGCATAATTATAATGCAAAATACATATACAGTATAACCACAAAAAAATTATGAATTGTTTAGTATTTTACTGTAGAAACTCTGCAAAACTTTTTAACCATACTGTAGCAGTAACAACCAAAGACGTCTATACACTTAGCCTCAATTGACTTGCAACAGGAAGAGACACATCAAGGCCATCCGACACACAAATGATTAACGTCACAAAGGTCAATTTGAGTGGCAGTAAAAAAAAAACATCTGAACAACAAATGGCATTTTGTTGTAACTTTAGCTGTTAAGTTATGTAAAAATTTTAATATGTTCATCAACTTTTAAGTCTCTTCAAACATTTCATTCACATTACACCCTATGTAATTTTTACGCATCAGTTAAGTTAGTGTGTTATCTTAATCATTTATAATAAATTATGCGGTTCAATAAGCCAACAAATTTTTTAATATAATGTATATTTGCATATTATTAGTTCACATATGGACAATTATATCTGGCCAATCTAAAATCTAATTTCCTTCCATACTGGTTTATTAAATGTGTACAATATTTACTTATAGGTCTAGGCAAACTACACGTCATTAAATTTTTCCTTCAGTTAGAAAGGTAAAACAAATAAAGACAAGAAAATAATATAAAATAAAAATACAGAAAAAATGTTTTGTTTAACTGCCCACGCTCCTAAATAACAGTCTGAATCTCTTATGGTAACCATGCTCATTTAAGTTGTTATACAGCAACGCTAACTATTCGAGTTTACTGTGGGCAATGTAGGCCCAGATGGGTTAAGAGAAAAAAAGTAATAAGCTCTAAACAATAGCACTCTAAACACAAAGAAAACAAAAAAGTTGTTATTAAGCCCAGGGGACCGCACACCCCTTCAATAATTCTCCTTGCACTGTTTCCTAGTTACAGACTGGGTTAACAGGACATTGCCAACCTCACCTCCTACCTGGAAGACCAGAGATGAATGAGGAATAACATAAAACAAGAACCTAATGATGGAGCTTCGATGGAATGCAAGAGCAGGGAAAACTGGAGTGCCACGTGAAAACCAGCCAACCAATGGCAACATCCACCACATTTCCCAAAAGCGAAAAATCTAGGACCAGCCCCGCTGGGGATCGAACCTGAATTGTTTTGGTAGGAGGCAAGTGGTCTGACTACCCTGGTAGCCGCAGCACCGTTTAGGGAAAAAAAAAAAAAAAAAAAAAAAAAATATATATATATATATATATATATATATATATATATATATATATATATGTAAAAATATATTCATAAAATTGAATGAGACTTAAGAGGCCATTACACAACAGGAGCATAAACTAAAAATGCATTATTAGTTTATCAAGATCACTTATATTTATTTAATTTACTTATTAGGACCCATTTCTTCAATCTCATAAATTTCATTGAAGAGGCACATCTGCTGACTACAAAGCAGGAATGTCACGTTGAAGCTGGTTCTCGAGCTGTTTCAGCTTCATCACGCTGATGTCTGTTCCTATTTTACCTGAATTTCCAAGTGTTCCAACCCAGCATTGCATCCTATTCATTAGAAGGGAAGTGAATCAATACACAATTTTATTCCAACCTCCACTACTGAACTAAGCAAACAAATAAATATTTTAAGTGTGTGGTAGGTAATGTTATGTTAAATGGTTTTTCGAAATATGCAGATCCTTTTTAACCTTTTTAAGCAGTGTAGGCCCTAATGAAAAATTAAAACAGAGCAACTGTAGAACACTGATTCGTCAACTTGCTACTATGAAACAATCCAGTGGCAAATTCACTTACTACTTTAGTTACCTTCCAATTCCATAAAAAACTTTCCAACCCCTTTCACAATCACCAACTCTTCCTACAGGAATTTCCTCTCTCTAACCAACCTACAAAGCATAGACGTCCTACAATGTTCCGATCTTCTCTGCACCCTCTATATCTTCTATTATTTCCTCTTGATGTATACTACACCTTGGTTAATAGGCAGTTTAGCTTTCCCCGTTCTCCCTCTCCATCCCTTATGGAAGAAAATTATATCTGTATTTTACCAGATCTGGACCATATATAGTGTATATTTGCCTATCCCTGATGTCATATCTGGCCAATTTCAGATATAACCAGATCTGACCCAGATACACTTTTTTCATATGGGATATACTACCATATACATGACCTGTCATTCCTTTTCTTAAACAAAGTAGAAAAAATGCTGCAAAATTCGCATTTTATATTCAAGAGACCCTGGTAACTACAAATCAAATCATATTCTCTTAAAACTGATAACATCCGACTACTTCACTGGACGTCACGACTCACGGCAGGTTCAAATTATGCGCGTTTTTCGCCAACTCAATTCGCAAGTATAAAATTTCCCTCGCATAAAAACAGCGGTACATTTAAATGCGGTCCCAGATCAAGAAGACACAAACTATTTGGGAAAACAAATAAGCCTACATTAATAGTTAAAAATATGCCAATACCTTGGCTGCGAATGATAAAGTCTAGAATTATCGTTAAACATTTTCTGAATAATTAGTTATTACATTAAAAAACTGTATCGTTGGGAGGGAAGGTTTAGGTGGGTTTTGCACAATGCTCAAGTTTAGCCCGCCCGCGGGAAATATCCTAGTTCTTCTAAAATGAACATAACTATAAATCTTACCTCTTAACGATATGTTCATTACAGAAAAAAAATGTTTTTAACTCGGTTAGCGCTCCTTGGATGGATAGAACTGTAGAACAACACTAGCCACTATCGCAGAGCGAGGTCCAAAGTCCCCCAGCTGATTATGCGCTGCGCCACAGGAACAAGCTACGCAACGCAGGCCAAGGGGCTTGCTTTGCTAGGCAACATTTTATTTTGTTGGGAAGGCTAGGCTCTCATTTGATTAGTGTAGTGCGCACTGCGCAGTGTGTCACCGCCTGGGGCGAGAGAACAAAAGACACTCGAAATGGTTTCGGATAAACAATACAGCATACGACACTGAACGAAACGTCAAATCGTTTGATATGGCGGATGGTTCCGGGGACGGTGACATCCCTCACTGGATACGGAATCAGGGTGAAAAGAAAAGTAATGGCACAGCTGAAGAGGGTGACCTTGAAGATGACACTGTAGCTGAACCAGATCTGGGTATCAGCGGCGAACGTAACTTTCAAAAGAAGGTCCCGGAAAGTACAGCAGGTATGTATAGGTTATGTAAAACGTAAACTAAACGACAATGACTTGATTTTTGCCTGTTTGTCACCGCTTGCACTTTTGACTGACCTTAGTTATTTCCAAAGACATGTGTAAATTGTCACTCTGATAAGTAATGTAGTTTTTTCTTTAATCGTGCAGAACCTGTTACAAATATTCGTTTTCGAGATTTTATTTGTCGTTTAAGGAGCTTAATAGGGTTTTTTGCTAGCCTAGACTAAAACTGCATCGGCCAAGTAAAAATTGGTACCTATGGTGTATCTCCCATTTTACATTTCAGAGGTAGTAAGTTAGAAGTGTTGACATTCAACTTAAAATAATAATATTGTTGCGAGTCGCGACTATCTGGCTGAGCGGTGTAATACAATACAGTGGCGGCAGAGCTAAAAGACCTCCTTGTACTCTGTACGAATTATATTACCTTGAGTGGTGCCACAATAAATGAATACAAGCTGCAATATCCGAGAGCAGTGTACTCTGATATAGCAGCGGCAATAACAAAGAGGTTCTGCGTACATTGTGCCGCACAAGTGCAGTGGCAGCCACCTGCACCCAATATCGGGTAACAGGAGATATCGTGGTCTAGAGTATTCCTGTTCATGCTCTATCTTGCGGGATGGTGCGTGAGCCTGATGCGACACCTTTCCAGGAGGTTTGAGATCAAAGACTTGACGAGAGAATTCAAGACTTTATGGTCAGTATGTAAAAGAGAGCTACGGCAGAGGCGACAGAGTTTTTGGCTGGCAGGTGACGAGTGGCGAGAAGTATTGGGTTGCGACTAGTGTTCGAGGGTGTCCGGTGAGTTGGATCGTGGCAAGTAGTGAGAAGAAGGTGTTTCTGGGCCACAAAAAGTTCATCAGTGCTCGTTCAGTGGGTCCACCATTGTGAGTAGTTAGAAAGACTTTCCTTGTACAGAGATCTTACATTGATTTATTATTTAGATTTTATACCTGTATGTAAATAGTAGTTATTTGTTTTATTTGACATCCATTGTGATAAATCTTTATAGACGTAGGTTTATTTTGTAGGCTATAGATAATAAACTAGGTAGCTTTATTAATTTTCTTTCTTTTATGAAAGACCTCCATCCCATAACATACCTAGCCCCAACTTGTAACAACAGTATGATACAGTATTTGCAGCTAGCAATTACAGTGTGGACCTTGTTCTGTCCCCTACCATACCCTATGAATGGTTGTTTTCACAGCCTTTATACACTCACATTGTCAGCTGGTAACAGAACTACCAACTTCAGTCACCATTCTGCATATATGGATTGGTCTTCTCACTGTTCTGCCTTCTGTTTGTTATCACCAACCTATTGCCTTTATCATTGATGCTGCATAATTGATTTCATTCTCGCCATCATGGCCCTGCCTTCTCTACTAACATTCACCTGTCTTGGGGCCGTGGTAGCCAAATGGTCAGATCATTCGCCTCCCACCAAGGCGATTCAGGTTCAATTCCCAGCAGGGTTGATCCCCAGATTTTTGCATGTGGAAATAGTGTCAGACGATGCGTTGGTTGTAAGAGTTTTCTCGGGGATGCACCATTTCCTCCACCCATGCATTCCTGTGCTGCTCCATACTCACATCATGTCACCCCTCACCAATGCTAAGACCTCAATGTTAAGCTCTGAGCAAAATCTCTCACTCATTCACGTATCTTGATACGATTGTATAGTTGGTAATATTGTGAAAGTGTGTAATTTTTTACGTTATGTATAACTGACCTAGAGTTTGTCAAGTATAGGCTACAGTGTATTTTCCATATCTCCATTGTAGGGTACCAGTATATAATACAGTAAAATTGAAGCATGTAGACTACTGCTCCAGTTTTCACAATTACCTAATTTACTGAATATTTCACCTTGGTGTTGTTTCGTATGTTGCCACTGGTGCTGCCTATACAGCACTAAGGAGGCACTTCGGTGCACAGTCATGCCAACTCTCTCGCTGCTGTATAATATTTCGGGGTTGTCAATAACCAAATGGAAAGGACAGTTTGCGGAGAAATGGATTTATTTCCTGTTTCCAGCCTATCAGTGTGCAACCAACTCAGCGTTGTGCAAACTACTCTTGCAGGGTAAGCCAACCCTACACGTCACTTGACTCACTGTGTTCGTCATCTCATTAATGAGCACCCCCTTACTCCATTCAGAGATAACGAGGAAGCAATCTGGCACCAATCTCTGGTCTAGGCAGAACTTATCTCGGCAGGAGCCGGCCATAAACTGCTGCTCCCACAATTTTTTTTCCTAACCTACCCTAATCTGCTGTGTTATTGGAGGTCCGGGGGAGAAGCGGGATCTAACTGCATCTCGGGGCTTAGCCCCATGCACCTTCAAGGGAGAGATTTAATGCAAGGGGGCAGGCATCACTGCAGAGAGGGATTAGACTGTCATGGTCGCAATTGGCGCCATGCCTACCTTCCTAAGTGTACCAATAGTTGAAACTGTAACTAAGAAGAGAGAAAAATAGGCATAGACACCGTAAAATCCTTCTCAACAGAATAGGTGTGTAACCACTCAGCAGTTAAATGCGTTAAAAATAAATAACTATTGAAAATAGAGGAAGGTCCAGGTTTCTTTATTAGTGGAGTGGTGGTCGCTAGTAGAGGGGAGGGGGGCGGGAACTGTCACTGCTGCTCCTTTCATACCCCGTTTCAGCCGGAGATGATAACCTTGCTACGTGCTTGATTGTTTTACCAGCGCCGTTACAGATGCCTTCATTCCTCTATAGCCAAACCATAATCATACATAACGCGTCGAGTGGAACATCTGCACTGGTCTTGAAACAGTGTCACATAACTCGTTCCTTCCCTGGTGACATACTCACTACAGTAATCTGTGCCTTATCATTAGTAACTCAACTTGCCCTTACCAACTATAAGTTATTGTTAAGTGAGTGTTTTGATCACATGCATGTGCACAACGTGCACCCAGTGTCATGATGAAGTAACTAGGATTACAATTGTTAAATACTGAAAAATGTATCAGTTTAACAAAAAAGATGGTTGAACTTTCTGAGAGAAATGTGTTCAGCTTTAAAAATAATTTTGGTTAGACCCATTTTTGGGAATTGTGTTAGTCTAATAATTTTAAAATAATAAATCACAATAACGTTTGCAATTTTGAAGCTCAGGTTACTTTTTTCTTCCAGTAAATATGTATTCCTTCTCTGCTTATTATTATCAAATTGACAGTGTAAATAATAAACGTTATGAATGGGTGAGATGAAGAAGGTAATGAGTCCACTAAACGGGAAAAACTGTTTTGACACGAAATTGTACGTTGAATTAGATAACATACAGTTAGACATTGGTTTGTTAGGATTTAAGGAAATTGAACATTATCTAAAAAATGTAACATATTTTATGTACACAAAGTTATAAGCATTCTAAGCTGAAGGAATGTTTTTCTTTTTAATCTGAATGAGTTGAGGGTACTTTGAAGTTAGATAAAACCATAATTTACAGGCATGTTTTTATAATACAAGTTCAGTTAATTACAAGAACAATATGTTCTTTGCCATCGTACATACACTGTACTGATAACACGTTTAGCACGTTTCTGTTGTACATTCACAATACTATAAGACTACATTAACAAAAGAAACACCACTGCAGCGACACATGTGGCAAATAGTCGGTCATACCGTTTCACTTACGTTAAGTAGGGACTGTTTGCCTTTCTCAACTTTTTTCAAAATACAAAGTCCTATAACTGTGTAAGGAATCATGGAATACTGTCTTTATTTATCTTGTTAGATGAAGCTTCATATAAAGTTAAACTTGCGTATCTCAGTTCATTTTCGGTAAAATGTGGAATGTTTTCATTTTTCTTCTCACACATTCAATTGATATATTTTGCTCTGTTCAAAGGTTAAATTTTTTGGGTTCCAAGTAGGTTGTATTGTTTTGTTAATATTCTTGACAAGGCTGTCTTCAAAAATTTTAATTTTACTGCATAAATTTACTGTTGGGTAAATGATGACAGTGACAATAAATTTTGTTACATATAACTACTTTATCAATTGAATTCTGTCTCATTATTTGCATTTGGTATTTCTACTATCCAGTTCAGTTTGTTGTTTCATTGGTATCACTTTTGGTATTAACAGTGTTATAATGTTTTCCCTTTTCCGTTCTTTATGGTGTTCCTGTTACAAACTGATGTCTTTGTACATACAGGTACAAGCAATGGTCTTCCGAGAAGAGAAGATAATCCATTTTCTTTTAAACATTTCCTGAAAAGAGACTTAAGCTCCAACTTCCAAAGGACTGGTGCCCGACCAAAAGTGTACATACCATGTGAGAGTTTTGAGCACGAGAGCTCTGAACCAGTAGATTGTGAGGAGGATGGAGACCTTTATGATGGCAGCAGTGGTTCAAGGCATGTGGGGACACCAGAGCTGACGTCAGTGCTCCCGGACTTCGTACAGGACCACCTGGTGGTTGAGCAGTGCTACCTGGGCCACTCGGGCACCTCCAAGTCCCCGCAGCTGGCAGTGGACCTGGACAATCTGCCAGATTTTGCCCGTGACGAGTGTCAGGACTACCGCAACAGGGTGGCAAGGCAGTGGGATGAACCCGAGAACATCCACACAGAAGACATCCCATTCGATCTCACGGACACCACACCAGGACATCACTGTGGAACACCCAGGCCGAGCCAGCGTAGCCCTGGAACGATACCCCTTGACCTGCCGGAGTTCGACAGGAGCGCCGTGGCTCCTGAGCCTAGCGGTGGCCTTCCTTTCGACCTTCCGCTGACGACGAGTAATGGCAGCATGGCACCTGCGTCCGGGTCCCAGGTGGGGGAACCAGGAGCATCCAAGCGTCTACCCGACTTCCTCTCTGATGGTCCGATCCACAGCGACTTGCAGGATGCGTCACAGTCCATTGATGGTCCTGTTTCCAGCACATCCAGCATAGATGCTGTGCCTGGCTCTTCAGATCACTTGTACCAAAGGGTAATGTGCAGCTGCTGTTTCAACACACTTGTGCTGATGTAAATTATAAATTGTTGATCTCTTTCTTTTATTTGGTTCACAGTTAATCCTTGAGAATGAAAGGCTGAGACGAGAACTCGAAGGTTCAAGGAGGCAGCTTACAGAGCAGGCAAGAAGGTGTGGTCTCATTGTTTCTGAACACTATGGCAAATTGTCCTTGGTGGTAGGAAATTCATTCTGAAACCATCATTTGGTTCTGTAATTTATTTAACTAGGATCAACATTTCAGGACTACATAGTACAGTACAAGAAGTGGATAAATTTCAGCATTGTTGATTTTATTTAATTGCTTAATATCTGTCGTCATGACTATAACCATAAACGTAATTAGCCAACAAATTTTTAGTTTAATATCGTTTAATAAAAAAAAAGTAAGTACAATTTTACCAACTTAAAAGTTATGTTTAGGAAGCTAATTAGTCTTGTTTTTAAATGTTGATTATAAACAGGTATGGAGCAACACAAACAAAAATTGCACTTTTAGTGGTTTTCAGGAATGTACCATTGTTATTTGATGCAATCTGCTTATATTTTGACAGAACTTGTAGTTGATCATTTGAAATATTTATTATTGCGAAGAGTACGTAACGTACTGTAAATGTTTGGTAATTGATGTTTAATGTATTAGCAGTAATGTACGTAGACCATTTGTTCTTTGTGAGCAGAAAATACTCTTGAATTAAGCTGAGAAAAAAGCAGGAATGCGGTTAGGAGTTGCTATAGGAACACAGACTGCAAATGACAGACCTTTGATAAAGTTGAGTTTCTATATAAAAATATTGTGTATTTACAGCATTGCTCATGAAGTGTTAGAATCCTAGTTTTTCAAAGTACCGTACTGTAACTTGTTGGCGAATTGTTTTAGGTTAATTGAGGCTTAATATTTTGTCAACAGTAAGCTCATTAAATGTGGTAACAGTGCCTCAGACAAACAGGAAACTGGTAGGAAATTGACCATTGCCTATAATGAAGAACCCTAACACCTCTTGTCTGGAGAGATTTATAAAATGAAATTTTGAAATTGAGATGGCCCAGGTAAGCAAACCCAGGTCTCAAATAAGATTCGGATGTTATGTTATTGCACCAACTTTCTCTGCGTGAACGCTGTATAACTGATGTCATAAGTACTACCGTAAGTCGATTATCTATAGTGTTTTTTGATTAGGTTTTTAAAAATTCCTTTTACTTGATATTTTTTTAATCAATGTACTGAGGTGTAGAACGGACAAAGTTTGTGTTTAAACTCCCTGGTGGTGTGGGTTGAGCTTACATTATAAAAAGGGATTTTTCAACGTAAGTAACTTTATGTGCTTATTAGTGGTTGTACTTCATGTTAGGGTTCAAGTCCTGGAGAAGGAGTTGCTCGTGTTACGCTCGAAGGAGCACGAAGAAACTTCAACTCTGGAGAAAGCGATTGAGCAGGTCGAGGACAACTTGAAGAGAACCACAGTAGGTATCTCGTATATGTTCTACTTTGTCATGCATATTCAGTAGGTCTGCACAGAATATTAAGGATGCCCATCTGTCTGGAGCCATTTTGTATGCTGGAGTCTTGGAAGTGAAGGAGCAATAAGGGTGGTATTGGTGTGTGTAGCTAATGGCCCAGTGCTTTTGCTGACAAAGAGCCGAACTGGCGCACAGTGTTTTCTTCATACCACTGGAACTAAGAGACGTAAAGTAATAAGACTATTGTTTCATTACCATAATATCTGCAGCTAGTTGATGAATATGTTCAGAGTGTTTGGACTGAATATTCAAAATGCTTTCAGCCTGCCAAACTTTGGAAAGAGGTTTTATTTCTGTTTGAAATAAACAAGCTCTTTGAAAATAGCTGCCCATACGTGTATGCTTTTGCTATAGTAGTTTGCTGTGGATTCAATGCAGCGTTTGATCATTTTACATCCCTCGTGTTACCACAATATTTTTGGAATATGCACACTTAGTTATGTCTATCCTGTGGAATTAGAAGTGAATCTATAAGGGGCCTGTCTAGCGTGGCTGTGTTGCTTTTTGACGAGTTAAAAATACTTCTTGTTCCGAAATTACTAATGTTATTCCCAACGCCCTGATCTGAGAAAAAATTAAAACATACATGGTATACAGAGGATGGTCATTATGTATTTTTTAAACATTAAGTTACATACATTTAAAATTGCTCCCAAGTCCTTTAACTTAACTTTATTATTATTACTATTATTATTAAATTTAGAACTGTGCTTTGTTGCATTTTCAGTGAAGTAGCTGTAACTATAACAGAGTAACTTTCCAATCACTGGTGTTACATTTCTGTTACAGAAACGGGCAGTGACAGCCGAGAGCACAGTATCAAAACTCAAACAAGAAATAAAGATGCTAACGGTGAGTTGGGACTAGAATAGACAAAATCTTGTTTATTGTGCTTGAATAGAACTTTGAAAAGGGCTGTCTTGCAAATTGCAAGTGCAGTAAATCTTACTTATTGCTTTAATATAATCTTGATGATAACTTTTTTTGCCACTGTGTTTTGCAGTAGAGTTATCTTCAACTTGCTTCTTCGTAGTTTTGATTCTGTAGTTGTCTGTTGGTGGTGCATGCCAAAAATAAGTTTTGAGAATAACACAACCATTTTCAGAGAGTAGGTTACATCATTTTGCTGATGGGGAAAGTGGATTATTTTAGGCAGTGTATTGTAGTTAGAATATTTTAATGGAACCAGGCTGTGAGAAGCTAAAAATTCAAATAATAGTAACGAACTCATCATTAGATGAGAAAAACATAGCCTTAGCTATATGTATTTCTTTCAAGTAGAAAGTTTTTTTCCTTCGTGTCCACAGGAGTTGTGCTTTTATTTTCTATCATTATTTCAGTTTGAAGCTGTTAAATTATTTATGTGACTGTACACATATAAGATTTTTTACTTTTCTATGTTTTTATCTCAAACAAAAAATAATGTAACTTGTGAATTGAATTTTTAGCTGTCAAGAGACTTTGAGGTGGGAGTGGATAGAATATTTAACAGGTAGGTCTTGAAGGCTGGTGAAGGTAAAGTGAGGTGGGTATGGTGATCTGTAGTGGAATGAGAAAATGGGGGAAACTGAAGTACTTCGAGGAAAGCCGCCGGCATATGACATTGTCCATGTTTACTGTGTTCCAAAATAGGAGTGACCCCTCTGGGTAGGGTTGCCATAGCAGTGTAACGCAAAAAGAGGACACCTTGTTCAAAGTATTAAAAAAGAGGACACTTAAAAAAAACACTGAGTACACCATTAAATTTTTTTTTATGTAAATTTATAAATTAGTTACTTTATTATTTTGTAGTTAAGTAGAGTAAATTTAAAAAAAGCAATAATAACTCCACGTATGATAGCACTACAAAATAAAACACAGAATGAAATTGTATTCAACATTGACTGACAATTGTACTTTCTATAAACACATACATTTAACAAACGAACAACGTAATAATTTCCAAAGCAAAGAAGATGCACATAAGCGCGAGGTCTGTCGGCACCGTTCTTAAACATTTCGTGACACAGAGACCGTGTAAAAAATACATCTTAGCTGTCTGTTCTTGAAAAAGAGGACATTTGGCCCATTTTTGTGAAACCCGGCCAGACAGTTTACAATGTGTTGAAAAGAGGACATGTCCGGGTAAAAGAGGACGTCTGGTAACCCTACCTCTGGGTACTGAACTCAAATTGCTGTGGTGAAAGGGTAAAAGACTGTTTTGGCCTGCTAAAATATGAATTTACATCTTTTTATTCCCTTCAGAAATGCAAAATAGTTTTGATCAGTAATAATGAGCGTCATTCTCATCAGGGCCGTTGACAGGATTATCAGGTCCTCAGTGGTATAACCAGGATTTGTGAAGGAGGGGAGGGGAATTTAATCTGAGAATAGTACGTATAACGAACACCAACCATCTCTTTAAAGTGGGAGGTCCTCCCAGTGCAAAATTTGGATTTCAAGGTACAAAATAGTGTTGTGTTAGCAGTTTTCATAACGAAACATTGGATACCAGTATTGTACTGGTAAAAATATTTTTAATGTTTTAATAATCTTCTTCAAAATTAGTTATCGGGGGTTTATAACCCCTATATAAACCCTCCCATCCCCTTTTTTTGGCTTCACCCATGCAGGCCCCTTTGCAATCAAGTCTTCAGGGCTCCATACCATCCCATATACCCAAATAAATACACCCCTCTTTTAAATTTGCATTTTCACTATGTTCAACTATGCTTAAGTTAAACACTTAATAAATAAGACAATATGTGTGTGATTATGTAAAGAACCCTACAGAAGTTAAAAATATTTGAAAATCAGACATACTTTGGTCCCATGTTCATTCCTCCCCTCCCTCCCTAAATATCATCGATGATAGTTATTCTTACATAGGTAAGTACGTATGCCCCACTGTTTGGGAAACTACACTGCTGTATGTTCGTGTATTTTTGTTATTTGGGTAGACTTAGTTAAATCTCTCGCTGTATTCAGTGGACGTGGTAGAAATTTACAGTATTCCCTGACATCCAAATCAAACGCCAAAATCAATATCTTCTGAATAAAAGAAAAAATTGCATTGAACTTGAGCGTACAGGAATTTTTTTTTTTTCTTTTTTGCTGAGTACAGTAAACTAAGTTTACTGCTGCACTAAAACAACAGTATGAAAATACTATATTTTGGAAGACCAGTGATTAAAAACTTAATTTTAACGACACTGCAACTTCTATTAATTGACACTGAAAAACTGCAATCTCAATATGACGACATTACACACTAATGACTATACACCTGCGTCTTACTATGGCATTACAGCCAAAAGATGACACTATAACAACACATCAAAATAATCACGATAACTTTAATTGCTACAGATTATATGAGATACATGTGTATCTTTTGTAATATACAGGATGGAATGGAAATGGCAGAAAGATCAGGGGACAGGTAGCTAGACCTAAATCAAGAACAATGGGTATACCTATTACTTCTCTTATTATCAGTAGTAGGGTTACATTGATGAACATTTGAATTAATAAATCAACATCAATGTACTGAGATACAAACATTAACCTTCAGGATTCAGTTCTGTTGCATGATGATATTTATGCAGAGAAAAGTGTTTAACCACCATCTGATCCCATACTTTGATAACGTGAAGTAGCCTCTGTTATTATGCATGTATTTCTGTATCTTTACGCCTGTAGCAACCCATCATAGTGAGTAAAGAACTGGAATGACATAAGGAACAAAAAAAGGTTCGTGTGTCTGAACATGCTCAGACACAGCGTTACTACAATACAAGCACTCGGAAGTCGGAGCACAATGACAATGCCAACAGGGCAGCAACCCAAGTAGTATGTACAAGGTCACATTTTTCTGGTGACCATTACCCACTAGCAATATATAGCGCTGTTTACAAATGATCATGCGTGGGAGCATCTTAATTGGATCTGGAAGGTCAGTATTCCATTCGTTGCAGATGTTGATTTATTGTCACTTCACATGTTCGTCAACACAACCTTCACGGTGGTTTTACATCCCGTCTATTGCTTTTGTTGGCAGTTGAGGAGTAGTTGATGTACTCATTGTTCAATTTAGGTCTTGCTATCGATGATTCAGGATAAAGTGAGCACTCAAAAAAGCCCCGATTAATTTCTATTTTCCGCCAGTTTATATCTTTCTGCTGCATGTAAACATTAACATTGCCACGTGCTTTTAATTACATAGGATTGTACAATGTTTACATTTACATTACATTGCTCCGATAAATACTATCTACAATATCTACTCATTAAAACAACCAGTGCTGTATATATACTATACTCTATAGTAATCTTAGTTGTAAATACCAGAGAGTTAATGTTTTATAACACTGTTTTCTCTGCAGCGACTATAATTGCTTACATATTACCATGAACAATGACAATGCAACTAACAAAAACAATAATAAAGTATTTTCTTAATGTGTGAAACAGGAAGAAAATGCTATTTATAATTCCGTGTGCTCAAGCTGGCGATCTTAAACATAACAGATTACTAATGACTTCTCATAATTTGACAATGATATTCATAAACATTTACTTCTAATACTTTTGAATGTGTTCATCAGAAACCCACATTTACTACACAACGGACAAACGCACTCACGACTCAACTCGCTTTCAAGCGAGAGAAGCGGCGGAAACCTAACTCTGGTGCCACCTGTCTGTGGAATTTTAAACTACATCTGTGGCACGAGCATCAGCAGCAATGTGTCAATGACAGTTTTGAATACAGTGGGCAGTTGTATCACTTTGTGGTGGCGCTAATCAAGTCAAATTGCACAGTCAGTAGGTATGTCAATACGATCAAAAAAACTATTTTAAAGTATATGTTACACAGAGAGCTTGATTGCATTTGATTTTCTTTCACTAATGCTGTATTCTAATAAGAAAATAGTACACGGAACTACATGCAACAACTCGCTACCAACCATACAAACAATAGTGTAACTATTGTTAATGTTGACTAATATGCAGTAACGGCAGGTGATTTTTTTCGAATGTTTCATCTTTAGTGCTCACTTTGTTCCGAATGATCTATATCTGCCTTTTACATTCCACCCTGTATATTAGTATTGTAGATTAACCATAATTGTAATTTTTCAGCAGCTTTCTTCCTTGATAAGGGCAGGTAATCAGGGGTCGCAGTGACTCTAATTTTGATGAGCAGCATCCCAATGCCTTTGTTCCAGTGGGAGCTGTCCACTTTGCGGCAGGAGAACGAGCAGCTTCGTACAGGAGAGGCGGGGGCTAGCGGACCGTACTTTGCCCCCAGCGAACGACAGTCCCAGCGTTTGGCACAGGACCTGCGCGCAGCCGCTGGAACAGCGGAGCATTCTCTTAGGTATGCTCCTGCAGAGTCCTTGTCTGACACAGCACACTGAATGTAACCTTTGGCAGTCCGTTTATAATGAAAGAGTTCTTTTCTTCAGAATGTTCGTAAATATACCTAGTTTGTACTTACAGGGAAGCACGTGTACGCAGTTCATATTTACTGTCTAATGTTTTCATTACGCAAAGTGAATTATTTGTGCTTATGTACTAATTGAATATTTCCAGGAGTATATTTGTGATTTACTAATTGTTTGCAAGTCAGACATTTGTAACTCGGGAAGTGCATTTTCTTCATAAAGAGTAACAGATATTTAACTGAAACTGTGATTGTGGTGATAGTGTTTTACGATCAGATGTAGTAGAATCTGACTGGCCAGTGTAGTTCTTTCATTGAAAAACCATGCAGAAAATAGTATTTATCTTATGTTTTTATTATGAGTAGTTAAATATGAACATATCAGTGGATCGTTAATAAGTACGTCAAATTAAGAGGAATGTCTGTGGTAAGATGAATGACAGTTAAGGGTGTTGCCTACTCTTGAGTCTTCAACCAAGTAATGTTAGGGAATAATATTTTTAATATGTTAGGTGCGGCTCAGTACCTGTTGTATGCCATCAATAAGTTTTTTTGTTCTTAATGTTACAGACCATGTTGCTATAAAATAATTTAGACTGTTTTTCAATACTCTAAAAACTATGGTAAAATTGTATTCATTCTCGAGAAACTCTCTCAAGAAAATCTATTTATAATTTTTTTTTCTGCATTTTAATTACTTTGGCAATATTTTCCTCACTTTAATGTAGTTTTTTTTAAAGTGATGTTAACAATAACTGAGCCCCACCAAATTTAATTTAATGTGTAATTATTGTTTTCACTACAGGTCACCGGCAGACAGCCAACTTAAGTTAGTCTCACCTAGATAAACGTATATTGTGTGTTCAAGTCCAAAAAGTACGGAGAAATAAGAGCGATGCAGTGTGTGCATCACGCCTTACCCTGTCTTCTAGGTACAAGTCACTGAACTGGCGTGCAAGCTTCTTGCCAATAACTCACATTGATGAGACATTCCGTGGATGATGCTATCATAGTATGATTTCATATTTGATTCAAAGGTGTCTTCCCATGTAAACCTTTTAATATATTCTAAACCAATATTATAATGCTTCAAAGTAACTGCAAAAACATCCATTTTCACCATTTTAAGCCATGGTAACTTAAGCTTCAGATGTTATTTGAAGACTTGGAAAAGGATATTCACGTAACATTTGTTTAGTTCTATCGCTATGCAGACTTCACTCAAGTAGTTTTCGAACAAACTTGTGTCCCTGAAGCTCTGCACATCACTCAACGGTTTGGGCAGGCAGTCACCTTAAGTGCCTGGTGCTCAATAATTCAGGCATAGAGTTTAAAACATGCAAATGCGAATATTCATTGTGTACATTCTCTGTAAACTATATGTTCAAATACTGCAGAACCACAGTTTTGAGTGATCTCGCGGAACTTGATAATGCCTGCTCTAAATCATTGTCAACCTTTTTGTACCTCATAAATTTCCAAAAAATTTTATAAAAATTGCATTTTTAATGTTAAGCCAAATTTAATCTTCTAATTGTACCTCTTACTTCCACACGAAAGTGATGCTGCTTGTAAGCGTAACCTACAGTACCCAGTTATGGTTTTGTTTGCACTTCCATGCAATTCTTTTTCTCAACAATTTCGATGGTTCTTGAAAATTATTAGTCAAAATCACTGCCACCACTTAAAAACTTTGGTAGGCTACATTGAAAAATCTGAGTTGTGCTGTATACTGACCAGTTTACATGATACATAGTGCAACATATGAAAATTATTATTATAGGATTTTTTCAAGCTAAACAATGTCTCTTACAACCAGGCTCCCCTGTTTACGATTTCGACTAATATTTTGCTAATGACTAATTAGCTAAATCATAGTATTTACTGTTGTCAAAAAATTAGTAACTTGGTGAATACTATTTTAAGCAAAACTGCCGAACAGATTTTTGATATCTACTTTCATTTAGATTTTTAAAAAATTTATTGTGAAAACAGTAGAAACAGGATAGTTGTGGATTGATGTTAATGTTGCTTGAGTGGGAGATTGTAACAAATACTGCAGTTGATCCTGTTTTACACAAATGATTCAAGTCTTGATTTATTTTGGGATCACAATGGTTGATGTTGCTTTGGCAATACTGAATATTGGGTTCTAGGTTCAAACTCATGGCAGTACATTGCTTGAGAAAGGTTGAAACACAAATGTTCATACAGTCAGAAATTAATAAATACAGTGTTTATACAAAATACTCGATAATACAAAGTTAATGTTCTGCCCCTTCAACTCGTATACGCTTATATAGGTTATATGGTTTGTTATGATCTTATGTTTGTCATGATTTTATGGCCAAGCAAATAAATCTAGTTATATGGTTTGTGTATTACAAAATAACATTAATATGAAATGCAAAGTAAGTTTTTGGGCCCGACAAGAGAAAGTACTAATGATAAAAGCTATGTACGTACTAGTATTTTGCACCTGTTGGACCATGGTATCATCCAGAATTTCAAACAGAAATACAGGAATTGCATTGTCTCATTTCTCATTTGGCAGATGGGAGTTGAAGACCTTGGTGCAAGTAGAATGCATTACATGCTATGAAAAATATTTCTATAGATCGGGAAGCATGATCTTGATTATGATAAGTCTGTACAGTTGAGGCTGTTTAAAGAATTATTGTATTTGTAATTATGCTCTATAGGTAGTAATATTCTTGCATTATTTCAAAATGTACAGAAATATATTTTTTCCCCTTGAAAGTCTTTCAAAGCTGTTTTTAAACTATACATTCTTAAGTCATTTACTAACAAAAAACTGTAGGCACAACTACCATTCTTATTGTTCTACTTTTTGCATTTTTGTGTAAGTTACATTAATACTAATACAAAGTTTGTTTATTACAAAGGGGAAATATTTGGGTACCTTCAGGTTTGTATTAAAGCATCCTGACTGTGTTTATAAGGTACACATAAAATTATTATAACTTCCTACGCAGGAAGCTGTTAAAATAGGAAGATATGGTACAAATCACCCTGTTAATACCTCAGGTGTTAAAATATGTGAAACATCATGTACACAGCATGTATGATAAATTAAATGTGCAGGCAGCTGCTGAGTGGAGTAGGCAACTTGCGGGTTCTTGCCGACACGATAGAGAACATGCACAAGATACAGGACCGCTCGGAAGACTACCTGGCAGACTCCGAGGATGGGGCAGGCCCAGCCCTGTGAAGTGACTGCCCCGTATCGTCTTGTTTCCATAGGCCGCATTTGCTTCAACTGTGTACATAGTGTGTCCTGCATTTTTTATGAAAAGAAGGATAAACATTTTTATATATATAGATTTGGTAAGCAAGTGAGGTGGCATAAGAGGCTGCATATGTATTTTGTATTGAGTCAAGAGTCCTGCATGAATTCCTAAATATTTTCTGTGTTGTGATTTTGGTGTGACAAGCCAATAAAAGTTAAATTGTAAATATATTTTTTTAATGCCTGCCCTGTTCCTGCTCCCAAGCTGTCATCAATAACAATGTACCAAAGTTGGGACTAACGAGTATTTAACATTAAATCAATTATCTTGATTAGTTTAAAGAAGTTTGCACAGTACATTTACCTATTAACACAGAAAAAATCTGTCATTTTTATGCATCTTTCTGGAGAGAAATTTAAGTTTTGTATATTTCAACTACGTACTTGCATTTTCAGTTCTGCTATTTTGTTACCTGTGGTATTTCTGGAACATAAAACAAAATACAGTAGAAAGTTCAACACTGATTTTTGCATTAAGGATGAAGTAGTAAATTTTGGTTAAAAAAAAACTGCTTGGTGCACATTTTGGGTGGGATAAAACTCTTCAAGGCAAAGACAAGCAAGAATCAAAATGAATGAGTGTGTTGTACGCCCATCTTCACAGGATTCTCTTCAGAATCAGTATCATCGGAGATGGTTGGCATCTCTGTCCTGTTAGTTCTTAAGTGTGCTGAACTTGAGTGATGTTGAATCTTCGGAAAATGAGGTGTCTATAGAGTAGGGTGTGTGGATTGTGGTATTTTTTTGTTTATTGACCTTGTTTAATGGTAAAATGTAGAAACAGTTAGAATAACAAGTTCTTTTTGAGAGAGTTAAATGTCAGATTTTCTTACAGTAGCTGTTACTAGATTGCTACCTGGAAAGTGGATCTTTTCAGCAGAACTTTAATCATAATCATGACATCACAGAGGGATGTGTTTGAGGAAGCACTTTCGTGGTCATTTACTAGGAAACAAACACAGCAGGGGCTGATTCAGGGGGGGACATGGGGCCCAGCCCCCCTTCCTTTTAAGGTCATATATTTAGTTTCTTTTTTAATTTTTTCCAATTAAATTTTTATTAGCACTATGTATACACTTTTAAGACATTATTTATTTTAAAATTTTCATACTTATGTAATTAAATTTTTTATGTAAACTCCATAAAAAGCACCATTTTATATCTCTAAAATAAAAATTTTCCTGAGGGAGGACCCCCGGACCCCCCACTTATGCCTTGGGGTGTATGTATACACATTTTTTAAGGCATAGCCCCCCCCCCCCCTTCTTGCAATGTTGGATCTGCCACTGAAACACAGAACATAATAGGTTTAACAAATTTTAAAAACCTAGTGACTACAGTGTTGCTGTATTAGAAAACAAAGATTTGAATACTGTACCTAAGAAAGTACTGCTTATTGCATTCTGTAAAAACAAAATTATTCCAAATACATAAGTTATTGTGTAATTTATTAAAATTTGTGTTGCTAATAACGTGCTATCAGTCTGGTGTATTTTCTCTGTGGATTGCTATATTAAAATTTTTTAATCAATTTTATTCACCTGGAACAGTAACAAATATGTCGCCAGTATATAAAAAAAGTACTAAAAGCCAAAGAACCCTATTTACACTATTTTTTTATTTTAATTTTTAAAATATTAGATGGAACCAGACATAAAACTGTTTCATAAAAATTGGTAATACTAATTTGATTACCTATATTGCTTATTTTAATGACTATTCTACTGTATAGTTATGACTTAGAAAATTTCTTTCAGTGAATAATGAGACAAAATCCCATATCACCAAAAAATATTTCAGGTACGGATCAAGAGTAGCTAAAATTTCAGAACAGCCTAGCGATGTAGCTCATAGAACGCTGCTATATATAGGTAAGTGTAGCAGGCCCCTCCCTCCTACCCCCTCCCAGCCCTCATGCCTAACACCAGTTCTTGCACAATGCCCCCCTCATCCATTCCTCACTCAAGACTTTCCACTCTTCTTTCCTTTTCAGCTGCTGCCGTGCTGAGCTGACAGACATGTGACACCTTACCTACGCATCAGCTGACAAGGCTACACTATTACAACTCCTTGCTGATAGAGAAATTGTAGTCGTTTGTCTGATACTTTGTTTGCCACACATGGAAAATAATCTAGAAACTGTAATTTATAACACATTTGAGGCCCTTTCCCCCCCTGGGAATTTTGAATGGTTGCCACCTTGATCCATTTTAGGGATTTAATTTCAAGATCAGTATACATTTGTTAACATAAAACAGTTTGCTCAATGTTCAGTTACTAAATACATTTTTTAGCTACTAATATGAATTTATTTTGTGTACTTAAACATGCCTGATAGTTGCTAATGAAAGAATTTTTTAAGCTAATTCATATGAAACTACTATTTGTGTTCTACAAGATACACACACTTGATAGACACTGATTTAAATAAAAAATAGAAAAGAAAAACTTGAAAATTTTTTTAAAACAAATTTTGTTTTTACTTTTAAATTATAACCCCCGTTGTTAATTTGAACATAATAATTCTTTATACTATTAAATTTGCGGCTATTTATTTCGGCTACAAAGTAGTCCTGATATTCTGAAATTACTACCCACTCATTACTGTTCCTTCTTTGTTATTTTTGTGATTTTTATTAAATGGCAAGTAAAATTGTATGTAAAACTGTAAAATGAATTCAGTGTAATATTCTCTATCCATCGTTTCTCATGGGACTGACAAAAAATTTTAATATACGTATAAGGGATTTCGATGTGGTCTTGAAATGCTTTAACAAAAACTAATGAGCCCCAGAATATGTCCCATGGCTGCAGATATTTCAATCCACTAGGTTTCAAAACCTATGTAGTTCATTAATTTTCCATGTTCTGCACGATATGTATATTTTTCAAAGATAATTACAGAGAAATAAAAAAATTGTATTTTCAAATTACTAATTTAACAAATTTACCTTGAGTTACTCTTGTTCTACTTTACAATATCCACTAATTACTTGAGTTTGTTACGCCAAGGAAAAAAAAGGGGAGAACGGCCCTACACTGGCTTACCTCTGCCTCGGGACCCCAGGACTTGATTATGCCCCAGCTGGCATCGAAGGACATTTGACTGAATTAACATAGATAAAACTAAAATTGCTATATTAGATATTACATCTACTGAATTAGATAAAATTCAGATGAACGGTTCAATTATATCTCGTGTGATAAAATATTTAAAATTATGCCACTTCATCACAGTTAACACAGTAAAATCAAAATACATAAGAGTTGTGTCGCTTTACTAAAAACCATGTGTACAGAATTTCGTGAAATTCTTAAAAATGGCTATTCAGATATCTCGAATGATCAAAGAATATTGTCACCATTTCAATATTGTGACCACAGCATAAAATAAACACACACTTCAAGTAAACTTAAATTAAACGAGTACCGGGTTTAGCGAAACATTGAAAAAATGGTTCCTTAAATGTCTCTTGTAATAATATGTTCGAATGGTGGACATTTAGAAAATCCGGACAGGTCATGAGCTAAAATGTAAAAGCCAATTCACCTAGTATTTATACTGAGCATGAGTTTCAAAAATGAATTCTTGCATGTCTCGTGAGATCAAACTATGTTCAAACAGTCTGAATTTTAAAAATACCATGGTATGAAGAAAAGACATGTGTCAAGTCAGCTTAATAAGTACTACTTGGGTAACAAGTTTGATGAAATTTAAAAAAAAAAAAAAAAAAAAATGTTTCCGTTGGTGTCATTATGCTAAATATTGAAAAATGGCTGCCGTTTTGTAAATATAAACACACGTTGAACGAAATACATTAAAGTAGAATCAGCTTTGTATATAGTTTTGTGTACCAATTTAGATGAAATCTGGAATAAGTTAATATTTCTCTAGATGTCATATGCTAAAAATATGAACATAGTTACCATTTAAAAAAATATGAATGTATTGTGACTGAAATACACATCAGCTCAGTATGAGGTATATGTGTACCGAGTTTGATGAGATTCTGAGAAATATTTTCTCACGACATTAAATTATAAATATAGAAATTGTTGTAAATTTTAAACTATGTACACATGCAACATGAACTAAATATACAAAAATCAAGTCACGTTACTAAGTACGTTATTTACGGTTCAGAGTTTGATGAAATTCTAAAACATGGTTCCTTTGGTATCTAGTGTGATTGAAAACAGTTAAAATGGCAGCTATTTTGAGAATTATAACACAGCATAAACAAAATATACAAAATCAAGTTAGGCTACTAACAGTAGTATGTACGTATCATGTTTGATGAAAATCGGTCCACGGGTTCAAAATTTTTTTAAGGGAACACACGCACACAGAGCTAGGAAAGTGATCTCGTAAGCATAATTTTTCCTTCAGAAAGAGGCTAAAAAAGTCTATTATGATACTATAATGAATAAATTAAATAGGTGTCCCGCTGCCCAATCGCTCTTATCGCTAACACATGTTCCGATTTAGCTAAACGAAAATGTGCCAAACTTTTCCCCTCCCCCCCAAGTTGGCTTGACTCGCAACTTCTCCAATCACTGTAACATTCCCCTTCTCCCTGAAATCATCTTTCACTTATCTATGAGGCAGGCAGTGCACACGATGGTGATTCCATCTAGCAGCGCGTGGCTGAACTTCTTGATATGTAATCTCTCCCGCAAAGTACTGATGATTCCGTGATATTTGCCTTGTACCACAATTTTGAAAAATAGGAGAGTATACATTAGTACAGCAAGGTTGGAATTGTTTACTAAATGTCAAAGGTATATCTTAATAAAATAATTTTTTACTTGCAGTACTAATACTACAATCAGGGTTATAATTTAATCGGAAGGGCGGTCTGCTGGTTAGCAGAATATTGTTTTTGTAGTGACAATTTTCGATTAAACGAATGGAAAGACATACATTTTTTTCAACGATAGGTTATGGCGTAAATGTCCGTAAATAATTTTACAAA
Organism: Medauroidea extradentata; assembly: GCA_003012365.1. Lineage (NCBI taxonomy): Eukaryota > Metazoa > Arthropoda > Insecta > Phasmatodea > Phasmatidae > Medauroidea > Medauroidea extradentata. The sequence continues at coordinate 36,415 of PNEQ01014939.1, forward strand.
AGATTCTAGTTAGTATATTCAACCATTTTAACTTAAAAGGGAAAAAACATTTTCCATTAGTTTACATAGGCACTATCTTCCGTACATCCCACTCTTAAAATACCACTGTTAACAGTCAGAACCATGAAGTAAAGAACTTGTACAAATCACAGAGGTCAATTTGTATGTCTTACACATATTTGTAAAAGGCAACCACTGTAGTCCAATACTCTTTTTTGAAAGTGCATATACCGGATGTATCAAAATTCATGTTGCCTACACTGACTCTTTCTGGGGCTACAGGGGCTTAACTACGTGTTTCCTGTGACATGTTTAGTGACAAAAAAGGTAGCAAATAATACGAGCTTTCTACCCTCAAGGGTTGTAACATGAATTATGACACATCCTGTATAATGAACTATGTTACCAACCCAGCTAGAAGATAGCACCTGTCATCAATATAATTTTATACCATGGCTTACTGAAACCATTGAATTCACATTACAATTGACATGGTGGACAGAGGGACGGAAAGCCCCTGCTCGACTAGGATGATTGGCCTATGCGTGAGACTCAAAGAACTGCCCAAATCTGCTAATTCTTCAACTCAAATTGGAAAAGCAACTCTGTATGCATAGTGCTTTGCTAGAACAATGCAACCAAGTCTTCACCAGTGACAAGTCGAGAAGATTTAATCAAAAATGTCCAACTGTATAGGAATTTAAAACCTGTTAGAAGTTGCCGCACTATAAGTCCACACAGCGTGAATGAAGCTTTGGATGTGGAAATAATTTATCATAGGGTGGCCACAGTTTGCAACGAAAAAGATTCTCTGATTATTCCCAGATTTCCCTGACAGAAATGCAAATATTTCCCTGATCATTCACAAGCAGAAAAACAACATTTTGGAATATTTACTCAACGTATTTTCCAATAAAGGTAACAATTTCAAGTTCTTTCTTAACACTTTGGTGTTGTCTAGCCAGCAAATGTGACAAAAGTTCATCTGTAATAATTACAGAAATTAAAAATAGGTATAATCACGTAAAGGTAAGTTTAAAAAACAAAATATATGATAATGTATCAAGACTCATCATTTTCCATCCTGTAACTTTTACGTAAGCTTTAAATGGGCCATACCAGAAAATTTCCTGAAATGTTCCATATTAAGAAATTTACCTGATAGTTCCAGGTAGCCACAATTTCCCTGATAATTCCAGATTTTCCAGGTCTGTGGCTACCCTGTTGATGTAACTCTATAATCAACTGGAAAGTAGTCTAAAAAAAATGTACCCTAATGCTGCGCATGCCATTTATTCCATACACGCACAAAAAAAACGGGTAATTTTTGCAATAACATTTTATTGACTGGCTTCACAAGCAACAACCATGCACAAATATAAAATTTCTGATCTTGTAGCAACTACATTCACTGAAAACAAAACACACAGTGCTTTGTATAACACACGGTACAAACTAATTTGTTAACAGAAACGAATTCACTCAGTACTGTAGTGTGTGAACCATGGATATCGAAATGGAGCGAGTCCACTCACCTACTGAGCAAACAATAAGAACATATAAAAAAATTATTTTAAAAAATAAAAATAATACTGCAGTTGAGATTCACACAACTGGTGGTGCGTACACACACACACACACACACAAATACAATATTCAGTAACAACACACAAGTATCCTATTTAAAGAAGTCTCAAAAACATGGTTGCAGAATAAATGACCAAACACATGTCTATGTAGTAATTTTCTGTTGAAATCATATTTACTTTCAAATAATTGAAAAAAAATCATCCTTGGTATTTCCTATGCTATTTGTTAAATACAAATTAAGTTAAACCTCTATGGCATGCCATTTGTTAAAGTGAAACATCTGTTGAACGCTATTTGTTAAATACAAATTTAGTAAACCTCTGTTGATACAAATTTCTCTTCAATACGAAATTGTTTCCTTTCCCTTAGAATAAGATGTAAATATTAACTTAAATGCTCAGTAAAAAATTTTCTGTCTACATAAAACAATGTAATAAAGTTTAATAATATAAATAGCCTGAAAAATATTTAACATTAACAGACTTTTCTGAAGTTCTGCAACACCTGTTGAAACACCATTATTTCATGCTGTAAAAATTAGATCTTAGATTTGTATTCAAGAGGTTACACTATAACCAAATTTGCGACTAAAATTTAAATGATGCAGATAAATGTACACAGTATGCACTTAAATATCTCCGGTACGTAAAATTGTAAAGTGCCTCTCAACCACACGTCTTCGACTTCTGAAATAAGGTACCCACGCAATTGTGGAAATACAGAACACTGTGCAAAATGTGAACACTAGAAAGGAAGGTACAAGCCCATATGCAACACATACAGAATATTTCTATGATATTAAGACATACAACTCGCAACTTTCACTGAATTTTCAAATGATGTGTAAAGGGAATAGCTGTTATACAACAAATTTTTCAGTCATCTACTGCATCCAAAGAAATTCAATCTGTGACCCCCAAAACAGGCTATGAGAATGAAATTAGATTATACTGATTTCTCATTTGAAATGAACAAACATTCTCTGTACAAAAATTAACTCCAAAAAAACCTTTTATCATAGCAACAAATGAAATGTCAGAAGTGTATACATATACACAAAAAGTGCAACCCAACACCTAACATTACACATGTGGCAGTGCTAATCTTTGTAAATACACGTACCATAAATTCAAGTCAACATTTTTGCAATCACGTGCAATATTCTCAAAGATGCAAACTGAGATACATTGTGTTCAAGCCCGGAATTTCCATACGGCCCACATTAGTTACTGTCTAGGGCACTATTCTGGAAAACGGTGTAGCTGAAGTGAAACATACAGTATACATTATATGAAACACATTATGAGCCTATGGGGTGTGTTTATAGGTAGATACTTTAGAAAATACAGTGACTGACTGTTAGCTGTAGTTTGTATTAATTTTCCAGCTGTAGTTTGTATCAATTTTCCAATCACTTTTAACATTCCAAGGTTTTAGTGCAGTAGAGATGAGTTTATTGGCAACACAAAATCTGTTACTTTCAACTATAACTTCCAGAATATTAGAAATAATATAATAATAATATTTGTATGTACGTATTTGGGTTAGCTGAGATTGGAATTGGAAAATAAGGAGGGTGGCGGGGGGGGGGGGAATTCATGAAATATGGCCTAAGGCATAATAAAGTGTAAATCTGGGCCTTTTCGTGTTTATGATTACAATAAAGTTTGAAGAGTAAACAATTTCCTTTTAATTTAAGTGAATTAAAAAAAAAAAACATCAAATTAAAACAAACTGACAATTTTGCAACTTTTACTTTTTTTTGTGTGCTAGTATGCATGAATTGACATGTGTATACAAATATATTTCATGTAATATCACTGTCAAATGTAACATTGCTATAATTTCAGGTAATTGGAACCCTGAGCGAGAAAGCTTGCCTATAAGGAAGATAATAAATTTTCCCTAGATAACTTCTGTGGGCACAAAGAGGTAGGGAGGGAGAGGCAAATTCAAGCTAACGAATCAATTCTTCTCAATAATTTTTTGTAGAAAAATTTTTAACTCACGTAAGTGTTACTGCTACAAGCTTCAACAACTGCCACATGAATTACTTGCAAACTACCTACTCACTTTTAATTTCAGATTCGAAAATTGAGTTGCAGTTCTTGGTAACACAGCAACTGACTAACCAATGCATTTAATCTTTATCGAAGGATTTATCAAACTTAAGTTTTAACTTTGCAAGGAATGTATTAATGACAACAAAATGGGTGGGAAACACAATAATTTAACCCAAAACAATTTACTGTTGACAGAACACGTTTATAAAGTCTGTACCTTTCAGAAGTGACAAAGTTGTTTTGTAAGATATATCCACAGTTTTAACATTGTGAAACACAAGAATCCTATCGACACACAATATAACACAAACAGAAGAGTTTATGTGATGACAAGAAAAATTAAATCACAAGTAGTCAAATTCTTAAATTCCTTGACTGATGTCAAATATTAAATATTCATCTTTAGTTAAATGTTATACAGTATACTCAGGTAATATATCAAGAAGGTAATAGAATCATGCTACATAGGGGCTCGAACCAGCAAGTCTTTTAAACACTGCAGTGTGTGACGCACAGAAGGCAGCTTCTAACCCAACATTGCCACCAATAATTTTGCCATACTGAAATAATTAACTCTCAAGAAAATTAAGCTGGAGTCGGCAAGAATCTCATGAAAATATCAGAATTTAGATTTGACTCGTGCAAGTTCACATACCCAAGACAAAACTAGTTGGGTACGCCATTCAAAATATGCTCACGATGGTTGCCTCTAAACATTTTCTCATTGCTCGAGGACCCAGAACAAGGGAGTGTAAAGGTGACACTGGCATGTGTATCAAAAGCCCATCAACCATTATTCACCCGGTATTGAATTAAAATAAAATACTGTACTGTATTTCCAAAAATACTCCTTTAGTACAACACTTAAGTACCCACATGATTTTGTTTGTGGTATAGTACAACAACCCCCATATTACACTTTCTAAGTGACAAATGAAAAATGGTGTAAATGAGGGGAAAGTGTAAATGGAAGGAAACAACAAAAATTGGAACAAAACTTCTATTAATTAAAAATTTTATAAGTTAATTCATAATTGCAGCACAGATGTAAGATATAATACGTGATCTCAAAAAGTCTTTGTAAGTAAATTATAATCAATATTCTAGCAAAAAAATTTATTTAGCAAAAACATGCTACTGGCCGTATATAAAGAAAATGCATGATTCGTACTACTAACATTGATTAAACTGTCCTTCAGATTTTATAACTTTTGGTACACATACATAGGTGCAGTCTACAGTTCTCCCTCTATTGAAGTTAAATCCTTCTTCCACGATATCAACATTTAATTTGTAAGTGGAGGGATAAATACTGTTAACTTCATTAAAAAATAATTGTAAATCAGGGGAAGCAAGTATCAACTGAAGTGTAAATGGCAGGAATACATTACATTGTTAACATAGGAAAAAATAATGGGAACCAGAAGAAATTGTGTATTTAAGAGGAAAACACAATTGAGGGGAATGTAAAATCGGGGTTCTACTGTATGTGTAACAAACTTCATTTACAAATTTTTTGTATAGTAATGAATTACATTTAAATGAAATATACTGTAAACATACAGATCAATTATTTTGTTAGCTAATGGAAATCTGAAATTTTCAAGTGGGGAAAAAAAGATTAAGAAAATTCTGAAGACATGTAGAAGTTGTGAAATAGATATAATTGTGTATACATAACTAGTTTAAAATTCCTGTATGGCGCAGGTGGTCTAGAAACACATTGTGTTAAAATATTATTGCGTAAAAAAGTTAAACGTCCCCAATTATAACCACACAAACTGAAAATATTTTCTTGACAACCTTGGGTGTGAAGTCCTTCCTGTACTATACTACAATATTCTGCAATTAAACTCTTTAACAAAAAGTGAACAACAACTATACACACACAAACATAACAGGCAGTCTATACAACAGTCAGATTGTATATACAGTAAGACCTACTTGACGAAAAGCCAGAACAGATATGTAAAGACAGTATTTAGAAGACTGAATTACAAAATATGTTCACAATACAATTCCAATACATCAAACACCAGCCTTTGTGCTAACAGTTCATCTACAGGAACTGTTGTTTACAATTAACTTAGAAATAACATTAAACATTGAGAAAACTCTCTTACTTTGAGCAGCATTTGTACGCATCCACTATACGATCCTAACAGCTGCCAATGTTGACCAGCATGTGGAAAGAAACTACAATGGCAGTGAAACATGTGCACAAACTAACACTATACATTAACATTTGTGATATGATAGGAAACTCTTTCATAAACTACAGTAACACTATGTTTAAACACTGTAATGGAGCTACTTTGACTCAGATGAAAATAGAACTATGAAATACTTTTTGTGTTAGTAATAATGTAATTAATTTCATAAGAAAGAAAAAATTCAAAATACTTTACCAATACATTCATACGAATCCAGTGACAAAAGAAAACTGAATTTTTTCTTTCTTTCACAGTACCTATTCAACATTAACACAATTATTTGTGGCATACTGTATATACAATGCAAATTTCTTGAAAATGTGTGTTATATTTTAGATAATCTGATACGGTGTCAAATTTTTTTAAAATACAATAATTGTCCAAGGCTCTCTGACACAGAAACTGAGCACAAATATGATGATGCTATAGGGCATCCCACGCTCAGATGCTAACAAAAAAATCTGAAGCGTAAAGCTTTTCACTGTTAACTTTTTACATTTTTTTTAAAGGACATTTCAATACAAATTGAAACAATGAAAAGTTGATATCAGAAAAACTTTTTTAAAATTTTAAGTTAGATGGAGGATGAAATGAGAAAATTGTTCATTCCAAATACGTCTGCCTTCTTAACTCAGTAACAAGGTCGCAAACTAACAACACCACCATAACCATAAAACTTGTACCGCTATTTAAGTGTCACATGCTCTATTGTTGTAAATTATTACTGTATTCTAAAATGGAAAAAAAAAAAAAAATTCAAATGTGGGATGCCCTGCTAATGAAAGAAAAAATAATTATTCTAAAATGGGGAAAAAAAACTATTGAAGGCAATCCAATGACATCGGTATGAAAATCAATCGAGCATATAAAAAACTACCCCTAGTTCAACCCCAGGCCATAGAGAATTGGTATATTAATTAAAGCAACCAACATCTACAACATCTTGCAAGTCAGCATGGGGAAAAAATTATACTAGATAAAAATTTTGCCAACTTTATGAGCAATAATTTTCCTGGAGTTATGAATTTCTGACGACCTACTATTTGCTACAGTGCAATTTTGTACACTTCACTGCAGCACAATAAATGAATGTGTCACCTCGGCAAAATGCTTGTTCACATAAGTCTGTAAAAAAAAAGTCTCTATAGGATTATCATGATTTAGTCCTTCCCAGAGGCTTTCAAAATGTTTTAATATTATATAAATTCTTTTGTCCTTTCATGAGCGTATCACACTGTCTTGAGAACTACATTCAGTGTGAAAATTTTATTATCAATCACCCATTAGATATGCATAACTTTTGACCAGGCACACAGACATTCCATACTATTTTACTGTAATAAAGATTTCTTTCACTTCATAACATCTACCAGTCCTAGGAATATGTGCATTTTACAACAAACAAATGTAAATGGCAAATGTCTATGGAAGCTGATGCCATAACAATTCGGAGGTAAATTTCAAATACCCTGATATCAACTATTTAATGGCATTCCTTTCCTGTCACATCACAATTTATCAATATCGATGAGAGACTATTTAAACTCAGGTATCACTCACACTTCTATGTTACTAACTGGATCAAAGTAGCTTCATTCAACTTGGATGCAGTGCCATGGCAAAAATTTGTAAATGCAGATGAAACAAGAGTACTTCCAACTCTCAATATTCACTTATGGAACACAAAAAATATACCCATACATAGAAACTTTTATGCGGTTTCAACAGATAAAAAAGATTTATTTTCTACCTTTAGAAGTACTGACATTTTTTAGCTCAGTACCTTATAAATTAGAACTTTATGTTTTACTGAAATATTTACAGAATAATATCTGTGAGCTTCTCAACAAGTTAATACTACAATAGCTGTGGAATGAAAAGGATCATTCAATTCATTCTATAACCAAGCCGAAAAATTTATTCCACTTTAACAGGTTTAAACACCCATTAAAATTAAAAATTATCCTTCTAGAAGGAATCAAAATTTACTGATAAGTAAGTTTTATCATAGCAGTTGACCACAAAAATTTAGGTGCTTCAAAACCAAAATGTCCAACATTTTAGTTACTTTTTTTGGGGGGCAGGGGGGGGGGGAGAGGGACTGCTTTACTATTTTTGGTTTTGTAGGACATCAATTCTAAAAAAATTTTTTTAACTTTTAGTTATTTCTTGAGCATTTTTCAACACTACAAACAGCATGCAAGCTATAAATCTTCAAATATGAGATAAGCTGATTTACAATGCACTACCATATTTGACGGATGAGGTAGCTACCCTGTACTGTTTTAAACCAGAATATTCGTCTCCACGCAGGGGAAATCTACTTGAAAACCACTTTTACTACAACACAAACTGAGAAATGCCTCATTATGTGTAGTATGCAGTACTGTGTATCTACATCAGTGTATTAAACTCAGGGCAACTTGTAACCTACTGGGTGATTGCATAGCACTCCACAGACCATTTCTAACATGCAGTATTCCTCCAAAGATCTACAATGAATAAACATTTATGAAACTTTGGTGACTTTTTTTTTTGCTTAGCTGCCAATATCTACAGTATGTGAAAATGTTTCACTGTTAGATACCGGTACCATGAAACACTTGAAAAGTTTTTATTAAAATAAAATCTTTCAAACATGGCAGCCCTATTTAAAATCATTTACTAATTACAAGTTCTAAATATTGGCTGTTCACATATGTATCACCTTAATTTTTATTAACAGCTTATACATGCAGAAACAAAACCTGTTTGCAAAAATATCTCAAGCCAATCCATGTTTCCAGTATGTAAATACAGTATATGAGAAACAATTAGCCTCTACAGTCTACAAAGGTTGAAGACCACTGATTTAAAGACAGGTTATTGGCTCCAGAATAAGTGAGACTGCCAATCAACAACATTGTGGCCTCAAGAGTAGTATGAACACCCATGCCA
>PNEQ01014939.1:45317-69712 GCA_003012365.1 Medauroidea extradentata
TTAAAAAAAAAAAAAAAGGGGGGGGGGGGGGGCTCACACCTCATTCTCTCATAACTTTCCACAATGCTCAATTCAAACAGTATCTATTAAAGATGTTCTGCCAGATGGTCTGTAAACAATCTAATACATGGCTTCGTTAAATGTGGACTGCTTCTGAACTTAATTTATACATGCATGCATAATGTGTACATCATTATCAGCTACTGAAAAACTATTTATTTCTGCTCGACTATTTACGTTACATTCAACCTTGCACCTGAAAAACAGTTCCGTGTATGCCATTGCCTCGGCCTGTCGCACATCTTTTACCACCCAGCCCTGTCACCACCAGAGATGATTGCCATTCCTCTAGCTCGTCACTACCTGAAATAATTATTAGAACATCTGCTGTCTCCTAATACATTGATTATCCCACCACCTGTCATTTCAGGGTCCTACCTGTTGTTAATTCCTTCCACTCAACAATTCACGTAGCATGCATACATTGTAGAGATGAGAAACTAATGCAGAACAGAACAGACACGTGTTAAACCTCTAGAGACAAATGTGCAACTAACCTGAATGTGCTACCCTAAATTCATCCTCTTATTTCAGTAAAACATTAAAGTATCAAAACTATCCAGCAATAAACCCCGTGATAAAATTATTGGTATGTGAGTTAACTAATTTAAATATTACTTTTATGCCCATTTCTGCTTTTAAACTTACACTCACACATTTTTTGCCAGTCAATTTACAGGACACAAGAAAAGTGACAACAAATATAATATTACATATAATCAACAGCAAATTTTCTGTTTCATTTGTAATTCAAACAATATATCTACATATCTCCCATATTATTAAAACACAATAACTGCACAAGACAGGACAGGTAAAACACATGTTGTACTTAACCACTTTCACACCTTTGTGTATTGTAATGTATGTGTAGGCTTACACATAATGTTTGTAGTATGTATTTAGAATTTTTTAACTATATGTATTCTAATTTACTTCCATCCAAGATTCATTTAGCAAATTTCTATACCAAAATAGTGCATTTTTCAATACAAACTCACCAGTCAGTTTCTACATGACCTTGGGAAAGAAGTCTGCAACCCGAACTGCAATCTAACAACAATTAACACAAGTATGCCAAAAAGCACAGTGTCATAATTTAAAGCAATATAAATTCACAAAAAAAATTACCATTATTCAAAAAAAGAATGACTCGACACCACTGAAATTTTATATTATAATTTCCGTGCAAATTTTTTAATGTTGCAATAATCCGGTACTGCTTGACGTTACCGTATGTACTGGGGAAAAACAAATTTGTATTTTTTTTTTTACATCACTGGAGTTATCACACCTTCTAATTAAATTTACTTATTAACACTTTGGCCGTTGAAAGCTTCTTACATAGGCCTTCAATATGGTGTAAAGTGAGGTAACACCAGCTTCAAGGAAAAGTGTAAAAAAATGGCATTAGACACCAAAAGACACAACAACATTTGAGAATAAGAACCCACATCTTCCTCCACACAAACAATTTAAACATAGCTTGATGAGGCATTCTCTTACTGCTTCTTTATTTAGAATCTTAATGATTTAATGATGTGACCAAGGACTTACAAGAACACTGAATTAATCTTTTAACACTGGTGCTACTTTACACACACTGAAATTACCTACAGAATGATAAATATGTACAGTACATTGTGGGGCTGCGACGTGCCACAATACGGGATCCTGAGTGGTGGAAACTTAGAACAAAGTTAAGATTAATTAAAAAAAGATAATAAGACTCAGGAACAGGTTTTAAATTTTTAAACTACAAAAAATAAGTTGTTTAATATGTCCTTAAGTCATAAAACTGCCAAGCTCAAATGTGACAGGAAGACTACTAGTCAATTCATTATAAAAAAAGAGAGAGAGAGCTGTACGGTTTACTTGTTAACATCAATTTAATGGCTTAGCTACTTTATTGGATTTATTAGCACACTGGATAACATTCACTCATTTTCAGGGTACATGTTTAGCCACATGCCCCCTCGCTAAATATTAAAAATTACACCTGCAAATAAGAAATATTGGTACGGGTTTCACTTGACTGCAACATTCACGTACTTTTACTCAATACACATGCTTTAGATGTTAACAGATTAATTCGACCTGTATCTTGAAATCAATGCCGTCCTGCCTTGTGCTCACAACATAAAACATTTGACAAGTAACATCTCCACAAATATGGCAACATACACATCATTTTGTACATACATTACATTCAAGAATAGAAGTGACAGTACATTACATATTATCTTCACAACAGACGTAAAGTTACCACACTTCAAACGTAAATTAATCTCTCTACATGGTAATGTTTGTTAGTGGAGTTACAAGGCTACATAATTTAAAAAAACTGAGTCACATATATTTTGTACATTTAAACAGGCTGCATTGGATAATAAAAAAAATATACAATAAAAGCTGCCTGTGTAAATACCAGATGCCACAATTATGTTAATGGTACTGTTAAATACATCATTCACAGCACACAGGTACGTTGATAACAAAGCTTGTATATTCATTCTGAAACTGAACCACTGAGACTATGTCTGCTTTTGAAAGAAATCACATGTTTACCTTAATGCTTCCCTGCTAGACATAGGATCTACAATCACACCTAAACTACACAAAGATTTTGGGATCCGATTCACGGCAAAGTAGATTCTAGGTGTGCGCAGAAGTTGTTTTCATTAGAGCAAAATATTAGCAATATACGACAGCTCCGGTAGTATATTTGATAGTCATTGATGGTAAATATATGATTGATTGAAACAAATAGGTAAAGTAACTTACAAGAAAACTAGGACGGATTTGAGAAACATAACTGAATTTACTTAAAGCTGGATTCACAACCACCATTTCAAGTGTGTGTGTGTGCATGTGTGCGTACATATGAAGTAAAATTTCAAAAAGGAATTAAATAACTATCTATTAAAAAATGCCTTTTATACTATACAGGACTATCTTAATACTGTAGTTAAATTAGAAGATACCTTTCAGACTGGCCACTATCTGCAAACTTTAATAGGAGTTAATCTACTTATAAGTATATCATGTGGGCTTTACATACAGATGTGAAATTATTTAAGAGTTTAAATAAAATGTGTACATATGTATACGTATATGATGTGAATGACTGTATGCATATGGATAGGACTAGGCTATACATGTGTGTACTTGTGTATATATGTATGTGTGTGCAATAGTATATTGTAGATCATATTTGTTTAGTATCTATATGTGTACACGCGCATATGTAAGTATATACATATATATGTATTGACAACTCCCATTCTGATATGCACCGGAAATACAAGGAGGCTAATAAAAATAAAATAAAATAAAACATTGACCAACTCACGTACTCGTGCTATGCTATGATTGCAACGGGCACAATCAACGTTTTTACTTTTACATGTACATACATAAAATGGTGGTTGTGAATCCACCTGTAAGGCAGGTTCCCACTTGGTCGTGGGCCGGACGAGTTCACGACTGCCATAACAAGCAAGCGAGTTCACGTCTCTATGGGAACCAGTAGTCGTTTATACGACGGTCGTGTAAGAAGCGGGCGAGTTCATTCCAACCTGTCAGAGTGAGCCACAACCTACACAGTCGTGTAAATAGTTTCTTGTTGTATTTTTTCCTGCATCTGTTTAATTTATGCTCTTTTTGAAGAACGATGTCGGTTTACAGGATGAACAATATCCTTTTTTTTTTTTAATAAAAGGTTTTACTTTTTTTAACAGATATGTACATTGATTGCAATTCAGCCGAGAAAAATTTTGATAGCCAGCTTCGTCTTCACATCTCAACTCCCGGCAAACTGTGTTTGTCGCGCCGAACATATTCCGCTTTTTTATCCATTCACGAACCCAGTATTTACGTTTTTTTTCTTTTTAGTATTTAAAAGATGTGTTCGAAGTTTGTTTGCGAGTAATTCGCACATAACAGCAACTGCTTCTTGATCTGCCATGTTTTCTCACACAATCTCACGACTGACTGGCAAGTAGTGGGAACATTAGATGGTCGTGAAATAAAGAGGTGTTTCTACGCAGGTCGTGGAATGGGCGAGAAGTTAGTCGTGAACTTGCCCGGTCCACGACCAAGTGGGAACCCGCCTTTATGCACAGCAGGTAGAACAGATGTAGAGAAAGCAACAACTCTGAACATATCATCTTACATCTATGTTATTATAACCTTTCTCTCAGCGCAAATGCTAAAGGAACCACATCAGTAATGAACACGTATTGCTCAATGGAGGTATTTTGCACACTATTTGAACAATTTCAACAGGTTCTTCACAACAATAACACTAAATTAAGTATGCATTTACAGTGAAAAATCTTTAATAAAAATTCTTACTATAAAGTTCTAATGAATAATGAAGTTGTCTACTTTCTCCTTGCAGTGATACAATGAATTTGAAGATAATTTGTGTAAAACAAAAATTATTAATTAATATTTATTACAATTAAATGTTAAGTCCAATAGCAAAGTGAATTCTTGTTTTTGTAATATGCCAAGTTTATCAAGAACACCTAGTCATAAAACTTCAATTTCAGGATTGAATTTAAGATATTTAACTGTATTACCATTATAAGTGAAATTTCTATTTTTTTAATGGTTTCACACTCAAGAAATTAGTACACAGTTACGTTAAGAAATAAAAAATCTAGGTACAGTTTAATAGTGGCAAAAATTATTTCTATCTTCCTCCTACAATACTTAACGAGCAATAATGTTTCAAAATCTCTTCCCAATCAACTTTATTAAACATTTTCCTCTTAAGCAAAACACATTGCATTTAAACGGAGCCACAAGAGAGTAAAATATTTCTCGCTGTACATAGCACATGGACTAACATAAAACAAAACTCTCAATGCTGATAATTTCGATGCCCATAGGTACAGCTGACAGGGTAGCATTAGAATGTATTCCTTCAAATGTAGTATGATGGTTAGCTATCTTATAAAAAAAAAAAAAAAAAAAAATATATACTGACAAATACACATTACTTCAATAACTCTGATGTACTCACAAAATAATACTGTTAATGTTTTCGTTACAGTTTAATCAAATATATCAAAGAAACAACTACGACTGCATCTAAGTTGCCAGCACTGCATCATTCCAGTGCTCTCACCATCATGGAATCAAGTGTATCATTGGTAAGGCCTGTAAGTAGCCTACATTTTTCATTTAAAAAAAACCTTACTTGCACCAATCTCTTTATATGACAGGAATGATATGACAGATCATGCTTCATAATTTCTCATTTCTTCTCATTTAAAATTAACATGCAACCTAATTTACATATAAAATAAAGGCTACCTACAGTTAACATTACCCCTACAAGTTGTACTGAATTACACTAAATACAGCCGTTCAGATTTATTGGGAAAATACGTAATGTGACATTAACAGGAAGAAGCATTATTAACTTGCTTAATGCAAACAGTTACAAATCCTTCTAAAATCCTTAAACACATTCAAAAATTATTTGGACAAACGTGTCGTAAAAATATTACTTGCACAAAAATCCACATTTGTCTGCAAAAAAAAGTACATGCCTTTTACTTGACCCTCAATTTTCAATTTGTACCAATAATTGTGCAAACAATTCCAAGAACAATTTAAATAACATGGTAATGAAAAATCCTATGATAAAATAATGCATGCAAACATATGTAAATTTGTAAACTTCCTGGAAAAATTAATTTTACAAAAATTTCAGCTTGCCTCAATGCTTATCAAATCTGCAATGCAGCACTATGGTTTGTCTCTCACAAAAACAGTGGCAAATTGCAAGAAAATTACTGTACAATATTTCATTGATTAAAACAATTCTTAAGCTGTGTACATGAAGTACTATGAAAGAAGGCTGGTAAGTATTCTAAATGCTTCACAAAAAAATTTCCTGCAGATCCTCTTTTTAACTCAAAATTGTAGGCCAAAACAAAGGACATGCAACTAGTGCAAATAAATGTAAAATTTAAATACTGTACTTTCACATAAATGCTGTACACACATAGCCTGGAAATTTAACATCTTGAAATTTACATACATACTACCCTACAATGATCTCCAGAACCTAAGAAATATTTATGCAGTACCTGTTAGTATGATTGTTTTCAACTTTCGTCTAAGGCACGGTCGTAGAAGAACAGGTCTGGACACTCACCTGGATATTTGACCCTCTTGTTGTTTGGCTGTAGTTCACCAAGTTACCGAGAATATTGTGTTTTACTGGCGCTGATGTTACGGCGGTCGGAGTAAACTCCGCCCACTTCCTTTCCGCTAAGATAAATAATTTATCAAAACGTATTTTTTATCAATTTATGAAATACTTTCTTTGTTCACAAATTTAAGAAAAGGCTCCAGCAATCTTTATTTACTTTATAAATTTAACAATGGAAAAAAACGACGGAGTTTGAGTCCGACCGCCCGGAAAACAGCGCCAAAAAGTACGACATTCTCGGTAACTTGACAAACTACAGCCAAACAACAAGGTCAAGCAAAATACATTG
This sequence comes from Medauroidea extradentata, assembly GCA_003012365.1. Classification (NCBI taxonomy): domain Eukaryota; kingdom Metazoa; phylum Arthropoda; class Insecta; order Phasmatodea; family Phasmatidae; genus Medauroidea; species Medauroidea extradentata. The sequence continues at coordinate 51,899 of PNEQ01014939.1, forward strand.
TTAGATAGGTGAGTGTCCAGACCTGTTCTTCTACGACCGTGGTCTAAGGGCAAACATTCAGCATGTTAACAGTACTGATGTGAACTGTTCTAGCTAAGTATATAATCATAAAAACACAAGACCTCCACATTACTTTGTTGCATACAGAGGGTTTAAATAATATGGAACACAATGGTTGTAGCAGGCTTCAAAACTATTTTATAAAAGTCCTCACTTAAGGACTCTCCCTATCTGGCTTGCGGTCACCGAGTCTGCATAGGAAGTTAATGTTGAAATAAAATAATTCTCAATATGTAAATTTTATAGATAAACTTTAGAACAAACAATAGCCTACATTAAATTTCTGAAGAATTTTGTTAAATGGAAAACACCACCAATTTTCTTTTCATGATTTAAAAATTTAATTACTTTAAATGTAAATTCAAAACTGAAAAAATGTAAGGCAACATTAAAAATAAATTCTGTCTCAATACTAATGATGTACCTACGACAACACACTTTTTCAACAGTTATCGTTAGACTTTATCAACTAATTAAAAAGTAATTTCATTTAGCACTCATTCCGTACCAAAACTCAGTGGCTTCAAACCATGTAGGCAGATCCTTTAACATTAGGGTTAGGCTGTTACAACAACACTAAATGAAAATGACTATCAAGTAGTCGAATTGCACCTAGTAACGTATAACTTTTTGTGTGTTTCAGAGTGTTTCTAATAAATTATTTCAAGAGAATTTTTTGAATGGTAACAGTAAATCAGAATGAACGAATTGTGATATCAATTAATGAGAGAGAAGATGCAAAACAGTGACATGCAATACTGCACAGTTTGTGGCAAGCATTTCAAGCTTCTAACAACGCTAAACAAATCAGTGGTCAACGTTTACTAAATTACAAGGGACTAACAACGCGGTAACAAAATCTACTAAGTAAGGCGATATCAAGAGTTTTCCATGGTACTTTGGATTCGTAGCTCACAAAATGTACCCCAGTTTGGAATCAACCACCACAAATCAAATCCCAGCACACTGCCAAATACAGTAAGTTCTGCTTATTCTAACTAATTTAATTAGAACCAAGGGCTATTCACATAACCAGAATTAAATGAAAGTTTGCATAAACAAGCAACCAACTGAGTTTATATGTGGTGCAATATTTAATCAGACATAGATAACATTAAACAAACATTTTTTTACTGAATTTATGATTGGACCATACAACTTAGTCTGTACATACAGTGTATGCATGCAGTATTTTACGGTACTGTAAAGAGTACAACACATATATTTTGTATATTTTAGCACATTATCATTTCACTATTAAAATTGAAAACTTAATAAAACCTAGTTTCATATTTACTACGACAAAACTAATTTTCCTCACACTATTTTGGATATTCAGATCAACGTGGCTCTGCTATACTATATAAGCTAAATTGTATTAATTATTATGCAGTCATGCACACTATTTATCTACAAAGTAAAAAATATGGTAGGACAAAAGAGCCAACATTCTTTCCTATTCTTACACACAACTCTCAAATATTATACCCTACAAAATTTCTGTTGAAAAGAGCCGTATAATTAGACTTTATAAGCACCCCATGGAAAGACACCAAAATCAGAACTAAAGACAACAAATGTAACTTGTCTGATGCAAAGCTGGGCACCTCACCCTCATCAAAAATTGTAAAGATGACCTCCACACACAGACAGGGCCAGAACATATGTGGCATTTAAACCTTAATTGCACAATGCACCGTAAGTAAAATTTTTGGACACACTTGCTAGTAAGCAGAATAAATTTTTTTTTAAAAAGCAATTGTACTATATCACAAACTTTATTTAAAATATCTGGACCTGTACTACACTATGCTTCAAAAACGTTTGAGCAAATTCATTACAGTATTGTAATGACTACCAACGTAGGCATCTGTGGCAGAAGACAGCAGCTGTTGACGTGTAGGATAGACTCACAAATAAGGGAAAGACAGTTCAAAGTGCTATTTAAATTACCCTTAATTGAAGGCCACAGCCTTCTACTTAAGACGACTACTCCACTGGACAACTGCCTTACATTGTTTGCCAGTCCTTGGAATGAGCACTAGTGTTAAAGTTGAACACCGTCTGCAGGCAATCAATTTTACAGTCCAAGATACAGCCAAACTACTACTGTATAGATATGAACCACATGTTCGATGGGAAGGCAATGCCTAGCACAGCAACAAACGCAAAAGCCATTAGTAGAGATTATAAGCTCTCTCTTCATGCATAAATCCGCCAATACAGTTCAGCAAGGTCAAGTTTTTTGCTTCCACTGCATTATGAATTACCTAGCCCACGACTAAAACCCTACACAGTAGTGCGTTGAAATAAACATACAGTCGAATGGTACACACTGTAAAAAACTCTTGACCGCTAAATGAAACTTACAGAAAAAAGTTGTACTAATAATAATTATAAATCACAAAAAAACTATTACACAGTACTTGCAAAATTGCTTTTCATCTCTAAGAATGCAGAAAGTCTACAGTGAAACTGTTTTAATACAAACTTGAATAAACTTAATTTTTTGCAGTTTGTAATAATGAGGTTTGTGTTAACAGGTGTTTGCAGGAGTTATAAAGACATAAATTTATTAAAGGCAGTTTACTCTCAAAATCCTAATCACCACCATAGTTTTTTTTTTTTACAAACGGAGTTGACATTACTGTACTTGGTTTTAAATACGTTGGAAATTATTATTGCAGATATAAGCAAGTTTGTGAGATTTCTCCATATGTCTACATATGCTTCTATGCTGCACATTATTGTACGAGAATTATTATTATAACTACAGTATCATTATTATTATTATTATCAGCTGACAGTGCTTACATGTCTGTTAAACTGAACTCCATTTACAAATGGTGACCTACTATCTCTCATCTCACCATGAGCTACTGCTCCAGATACTGTCCCACAGTAACAACTGAGCAATTCAATACTTGCACTCCCGAAACAAGGACTTCTGCTAACCAACATTTCAAATAGCTTGTGCCACTAAGGACTCTTGCACTTTGTTAAAAATGACAGTCATACATGGACTTAAATCCATGTTTTCTTATTTCTACTGTTTTTGAGATATTTTTAAGCTTAAACAATAGTAGATAACCAAAATCTGTTTGGCAATTTTGTTTAAAAAAGGTTGTTGCAGCGATAGCTAATTTTTTTTCAAAACAATAAATTACACAGTTTCAACGAAATTGTCAATTATCCTGTATTTGTTTTGTTAATGTACATAATTAGCTAAAAACCATAGTATATACAGCGCTGAAAAATGAGCCAACATTGAGAAGACGACATTAAACAAAACTGCCACACAGATTATTTATACAGTATATGCTTTTATTTAGGTGCGTAGTACACTTTTACCTTGTGTACTCTATGAAAAAAAGTTTATTGTATTGACTAATATTTTTTTGTTGATTTCTGAAGAATACTTTCTGGATTAAGTTGTACGAAAATAATATTTTCTGATTATATAGTTATCCAAAACTATAATTATTTATTCATTTACGCAACAGGCGTAAAAAATTAATATCGCTAAAAAAGTAGAAAAAAAGAGAGCATGGCCTTAAAATACAACTCTCTTTATTTTACATTGACATAACATATTGTAGGCAATCACAGCACATACAGTTTAAAAAAAAAGTGATAGTACTGAATATGCCCAATTTCATTTTAAGGCCCATGCAAACATTGCAAAGAACAAAACAACAACTTTCATCAGGAATCAAAGACCTTTTTTTTTTTACAGGTGTCAACAATTTATTTCAAGGGAACTGAGCTTTCTGCATTCTTTTATGCATACATTTCAAAAAATTTCAATTATATACCACCTTTAATTTCTTTTAATCTGAGTAATTACTTCTCCCTGGAACTGTTTACTTCTCGTTCAACTCACATATTTACATCATTCTCATATTTATCTGTATCATCGATCTGTTAAGACAGGTACTATAATACTTAAAATAATCTTACCTTGGCACTTATTTAACTGTTAACTTACGTTTGGCAAGCATTCATGATATGTGAGTACATGTAAATGTTCTTACTCCCATAACTGTAAACTATGGAATCACTGTTCGAAATGGTATTCACTAAATTGTGCCAAACAGATAGGTACATAACTTCTGCAACTTACCATAGTACAGACGACATTTACGGCAGATTGGTGTAATTTCAAAAGTACACGTGTGAATTTATTCTTTTATGTGATTTAATGTTAGCATTCCATTGGATTATTCTACATAATTTAATAATTATTTAGATTAATTGAAGGACATAAACTGTCTCAATTTGAAAAGATAAAATCACCTGATTGTAAAAAGTAGTACATATAACTGTATCATTTATTTTAAAATGTTTCGGTAATGTTCTCATACATTTCTCTGGAGTATCGAAAATAAAACTAAGTATGAAATCTACATGCCAGCTTGCTTACTGCCGTCCAGAAACTTATGGTAAAATTATAGATTACTTAGCTCAATTCATGCTGATGGAGAATCAAAATTTTTTCATTGGAGAACTCCTGTGTATAGTGTAAACACCCTAATGCCTCTCTTCTAACATGCTTGCTTTCATACGAAGGTGTGGGAGTGCACTATTTGTAGAAAACTCAGCACATTCATCAAAGTGCAAGCTGCATATGTTTTTGTTCCTCTAGGAGACAAACAGTATAAAAATAGTACTGACCCAAGAGCGACAATGCATGCCATAGAGAGCTATGATATTAAGTGTTCATTTCTCTTTAAGAGACATCATAATCTACTGATACTAAATTATAGGAGTTCAAGAATAACAACCTGGAGTTCGAAAGTATAGAGTTTGAGTGAAATTGGTGGACATCATGAGGTGTGTGTGTGTGTGTGTGTGATATGTGTGAATAAAGGGATTGGAGGGGGATTAAAAGCTGTTGACATACATTTATAAAAGAGCCAAAAAATAAGGGCCTATTTTACTATCTCTGAATAAAGCTCTGAACTAACTCTGTAGACAGCCATGAAATGCGTATTACAACCCTCTGATACTGCCTATAAAGCAGACTATATTATCTGAACAGGAAGGCGTTTGTACTGTTGATAGTTTCTTATCCAAACATAAATGTTGAATGAGAAACAACAATGGCAGAAAGCAGTTTTTGAAGCAAGAATTAAGGTCAGAATTTGTTGTATGGAAATTCAGTTTACAATATTTGTATCATAATTTGAGTGGTTTTAGACCAGACTGTATTAAATGTCATTTTTACACTATAAATATAAAATTTAAAGTTCCAGTGAACAGGATTTTTATTAACTGCTACTAACCCACTCTTAGCCACATTCATAAATCTAATATATAAATTACTGTTAAACACACATGGAAACATGCAGGCCAATATATGCAACACAAACTAGAGACAGTTTTAAAATTATAACCAACAAATATTGACCCCTAAGTGATTATTTCACATATTTCTAATTCATTTGGGTAGCCAATAAAATTTTTGCTATTCTAGTTATATATTTTATTCCTTTAACATACTAGAATTTTCAATAAAAATCCTATAAAAAAACCAGAGTTCTTTAAATGTTTCAGAAAATTACTAAAATTTAATGTTGTGCTTTTGATTCTTATACAAACTAAATAAAAAATATATCTCTGTCCACAAACAAATTTTGTAGTTTGGTTAACTACTATCAAAGCCGAAATTAATAAAAAATTTTCTAAATCATCAGTGCTACTTAATTCACGAAACTAATTTTATAGTATATCTTTGTGTATACATATTTTTCCTCTTTATGTACTATTGCAATGTTTATGGTACAGAACCATCTATTGAAGTAATTCTAAAATTCAATAATTTTACAAGTGCATTTCGTGTTATAATTTTTTTTTCATTGCAGTAAACTACTATCATAGCATATTACTGTATTTTCCACATTGATATACACACTGAAATTATCTAGTGTGTTGTAATTAAACATGTGAAACAACAAAAACGTGGGATATCCATAAAATCCAAAATTTCCGCGTATGCTCTAAACTTTTCACCAAACTCACAAAACTACAGCGATTTCAACTTAAGCATCAGGCCAATAGCTACAATTTGACTACTACCATACAAAAAATTAACAAAGTACCATTTAATATCTAGCTGACAGGGGCGTTGCATGGAGTATTCAAAAATAATAGGTACTAATCAATAACATACATTACATAACTCTTGAGTTGTCTATGTCAGCACTACACTGGTAGGGCCAGGCATACTCTCGAGCCAGTAGCATGCAGGAAGCGAGGAAGTAATTGTCTAATCACACTACCTCAATAACAGGAGGATAATCTTATTCGTTGGTTCCTTCATGTGTCGTAAAGTCACATGCCCAATATGTATAGTCAGATCTGATACTGCTCCCCCAGAAAAACGGCCATGACAAGCCACTGCTAGCTGATTAAGATATTCAATAACTTTTTAGAAGTGATGATATATACGGCAATGGTTGCCAGTATATAGTAGACAGCCTAGCCAGAATACAGTTATCAGCCAGGTTTATCCAAATAGGGTAATATGGGCAGTAAGAATTTCAAAAATATTATGTACAACGTTTCACATTAAATAGCTATCCAAACAGCTGCAACTAATTTTACTAATCACTAGTTATCAAAAGACGTCAAGGAATTAAGTTTGCTGGCTCACAAATAAACAATGGCAAGAGAACTGTCTACCAGAGATTCAAAAAGTCTGTAAAATTTTCTATACTGCTTCAAGCACAAAATAAAATATATTCTCTCCTGAAACATATATGTGCGCACAAAAATGTATTCAACATGCAGTCACGTAAGGCAAAGACACTACTTTTACAGTTCACCATCAACAAGAATATGGAATGACAGCAGCAAAAAATTACTATGGGCAGTAAACATGAGGCAAACATCTCTAGTCCATAAAACCAATGTAGGGTGCAACATCCATCCAACTTATAAATTCCTTCATCATAGGGTCTTTTAAAACATGCTTGATTAAATTTTAAGATAATAGTGATCCATGCTTGACGGTGCTCATACGTGAGAAATATAGCTGCAATTCAGTGCATGAGACTCTACTTAGATCTAATTATCTAATACTGTATTACATATGTTCTCATATTTTTGCAAGAAAAATATTCTACAAATTCTCTGTTTGTTCATCATCCTTCACAATATTGTGTAGGAAGCTAACCAACCAATGTATGATTAGGCTTATCTAGGTACTTACAGAAATTTGATTACGCTTCTCACTTTCAATGACACTTTGTAATAACTCACATTGTGCTGTATACCCTGATATAAAACTTCACAGTAATATCATTATTCTCACCGTATTACACAAAATATTACATCTTCTCATCACTACATGGTGACTAACATACACCTCATATATAGCAATATTATAAAACTGCATAAAAATTTTGTACGTACAGTAAGCAGAGAAGAATCAGGAACATACCAGGCCTAGGGACTGTACAAGTTACCTTACAATGAAAACCAACAAAGGTGAGATCTCTAAGTGTACAAAACTTGATTTTGTACAAGAAATTCAATAAACGTATTGCAAAAAGCAACTAACACACACAATCACTTCAGTGAAGTAAACTTCTAAAATTGAAATTTTTTACAATGACAAAATTTAGCATTTCAATACCTCTGCTACGTAATTAACCATTTGCACAAAGATAATTACAGCAAGAATTTTCATTTATATAACTATCAAAATACAGTAACATGTAAGTACTGTATGTATGTAATTTGATGAATAACAGCATTGCTCATGTGTTGTAAGCAAATCCCAAGTTTAAACTGGTTATAAATTCAGTTATTTCTTCTATATAATCCATTAAAAATGTATTACACATTGTCATTACAATGAACATAAAGAATAGGTACTTCTTAAAAGCTAATGTCTTAAGTGTCCTCATCAAGAAAACTTGATACAAATAAATCCATGCTTTCTATTTAAAGCAATGTTAAATTAAAAAACATTTCAAAATAATATTTTTATTTCAGGATGAATGTTTTACTATAAATACTAAATTTTTTAAAGACAATAAATTCAATCTGTTCTGAGCACCAAGTGAATTTGGCACACAAAAAACTATAACTATTGGCACCAATTATTCCTAACAAAAACCTAAATTTGTTAACTAAAAATAAAATGTATTTACAATAGTTCATTTGTGTTTCAATAAACATATTCATGGCTCAACTATAAATAATTATTTAAATAAATATAACAAATGGCCATTTCCTTACATTTTCAGACCTATACATAACAAAAACATTACCATTTTTAAACTTCTTTCAAATCTCACTGGTTTCATTATCATAATGACTAGCATCGCAGAGCATTCCTCTCAGAAAAATATGCAGCTCATATAGACCTACATATTTTCCAGGAACCCTCATAACAATTTATGGTTTGCATCATTCTTCGACAGTTCTGCTATCAGGCTGTCAACATCCGTCTGCGTTTCCATGTTGCTCATTTCTGAAAGCCACGAGGAAGGTGCGCCGTGAGTAGCAAACGATGCATCTGAAAAAGGTGTTTGTGTTTCTGCAGATGCAAATGTTAGGTCTTCCCTATACACAGACCCAACTGTTTGCGTCTCTATGCTGTTGAAATCGAAATCCATGAAGAGTGCCTCGTCAGAAGTCTGCGTGCACATATTAGAGTACAGGAGATCATCAAAGCATGAAACATCCTCCGTCGTCTGCGTCTCATTGTTCAGGCAGAGCGTAAATGGCAGGTCTTCCTCGCTCGTACCTTGCACCGCATAGCTGTCACAAAAGTCTATCTCAGTCTGGGTTTCAGTACTGCACGAGCCAGTACCCCCCAACATGACAGATTTATTCCTCGTGAGGATACTCTCGATTTGCTGCTCCGAATACCCAGGCTCATCACCCATCAAACTTGCATCTTCATTTTCGAATTTTAACGGAAAACATTGCTCCAGTTTGGGCACTTCTAGACTGTCGTCGAAGAAACTGTTCAGATTTTCCAAAGGCTTCGTGTAGGAGTCCATGGTTGTTAGTAAGGAGGTGGGATCACACATTTCAGACTCGTTCAAGTCTGTCTGGGTTAAGCTGCTCAGCGTGTCCATCTGGTAAGTCGTCGCCCCTGGACTGGTCTGTGTGCTCGAAGTGTTTCTCTGAGTGGAGAACCAATCAGAAAGAGAGACGTCGAAAGAGCCTCCGCTTGTGGACATCAAATGTTTGTCCTTCGAGGTCCTGTCGAGTCTGCCCGATGTTTGTGTCTCCATGCTCTTCCGTCTGCGTTTCATCTGCGCGGGCTGCTTTGTGCCAGAACCATGATTTACATTAGATATGGGTATGTCTGCTGCCTGCATTGCCTTCCTGAGGATACAATCTCCACTGGTCTGCGTTTCAGCGCATATCTTTGGTTGTTTGTGGCGAGAGACGGATCCGGTCTGGGTTTGAGCGGACGTCCGCCTCTTAGTTGCCCTCTCGCCAGCCTTGTGTGGACTCCTCCTCGTACGCTTTCCCTCCACGTATGGGATTTCTGTCTGCACCTCCTTATTCTGGGTCACTTTCACGGTGGGGTTCGACAGCTCGTTGAGAGCAACGGCAGCTAGTAGCTGAATTGACACTGCAACTGTCGCAGGGGCAAATTTTATGTCTTGTTTCTTCTGAAATCGTTCTGCTTCCATCATGTTGGTAGAAGAACTTCTGTCAACAACGAAACAAGATAGGATAAGACACTCTAAAATCCTTACAAGTGACAGCGATTTTCAGGAACTGAATCAGTAGTCCAGTCACAAAGATGGCTACAGAGAATAAACGGACAACATATTTGCTACTTTATGCTGTGAAGCCTTAAAACTTAAGTTACTAAAAATCTACCTCTACTTAAGGTTTTTAAAATTTTCACATAGAACGTGTACTGATATAATGGATAAAAACATGATTACAAAATTGCCAATCAAAAATGATTTTTAAATTTACTTAAATATGTCCTGAACAATTTTGATCACAGTTCCATAAATAAATTATGTCTACCAGTATGTTTAGAAGGAATAATTTAATGAATGGCTTTGTCTTATCATTAACGTACAAACAACAAATTAACAAGTACACATATTTACTGCAAAGTAATTTATGTTGAAGGTAATTCATACATTGATGTCCTGTGAATAAGGACATCAAGCATTGCAAATACTATTTCAATGTCAGGCAGTTGCAGACCTTGGACACTGACGACTGACGATTGCATTACTTGTTTGAAGAAAGTTTTTTTTTTTATTCCAGGATCAGTGTACAGCAAGCGGACTTTCACCTATTTCACCAAGAAAATTTACATGGAAAACTGTGGGGGGGGGGGGGGGAAGTATACATTGCAAATATGCTGGAAATAAGACCTCACTGTTAAATAGGGACCGCTTCTCTATTAATTGTAAGCTACACACTAATTTATTGCTTATATCATTGCTTAGTTGCTTACATGCTGGTGTGCTAATTCTATCATTGCATAAATAGCACATTCACCATTTTCGCCTTGAACATGAAATTCTAAAAAAGAGTTAAGTCCGAGATTTAGTTTTCGCTTTGCCCTCAGATACTTACTTGATCATCAAAACATTCAATGCAATGTGAACACAGTATAAAATCCAAGACAAAGTATGAAGTCATAATAAATACATAAAACAATACTGGACAGTAACAAAGGAAGAACACTAATAGCAGTGATCACGATCATATTTCACGTAGGTGTAGTTGCTCGTTGTTTTTAAAAACGCTAACAATAAACTAACAACTAACTTCTTTGGTGAAGTTTTAGATGTAAGAACATGGCGTACTATCAATTGTAGTTACCGACATGTCCGCTAAGTTTTAGATTCATTGTATATTTCATTATTTATGTCCGTTATTTGTGTACAGTATTAGCGTACTTATGTGCATAACCAATGGTTACTTGAAAGAAGGAAGAAATTGATTTGGTTTAGGTCACAGAAAAGAAAAGAGAAAATTTATGTTATGGGAATCAAAAACAATTGACTATGTTTTTTTATTTCCCAAGTACTCTATATAGTGTCATATTCATAATAATTTCTGTCATTTGTATTAATTGCAATTTGCACAGGTGGTACTTTAGTATTAAGTGGGATTTCAGTAAGGTTTTGCACAAATTAACATTTGAAAGACATTTGAATACTCATTGTTATAGATAAATATTAAAATTTTTATTGAAACTGAAATTAAAAAGTAACATTCTAAGTCGATATCAATGCTTTGAATATTAACGAAACACTAAAATACAGACAACTACGTGACAAAGGTTTGCAACAACTTTGCTACCATCATGTCAAATATAATTATGTGTAACGTCACCACCATAAGTCCCATACAAATTCATCATGATGAAAAAATGTGTGCTAGTTATGTGGCCCCAATGGAAAACTTTTGTCATCAACATGTCAGTGTAGCTTTAATTGTTTCCTGGCTTTTGGTTCTCTCTCTGGTTCTGGGAGAAACCCCAATGTACAAAACCACCTAAAGTGATCAATCTTAAATTAAAGGATAACATTTGCAAATGTGACAAACTGTAAAAAATTATTTGTAGAAACATTAAATACAATGTAATGTGTGTAGAAGGCTTTTGCTGCTAGGTTAACCTGACTACTTCGAATTAATGCATTTATTTTGGTGTGCAAGAATTAGCATCTCATCGAAGAAGATGACGCCATGAAGCAAGAAGGTCGTGAGTACAGCCCTTTCATTCTAAATGACTCTTGTGGACAAACTTTCACTCAGTAGCACGTCGCTGCTAAAAATTATTTGAAATTAAGTTGCAGGAATCAGTTTTAAACATTCCGCTATGTTCCTTATTTCGCCAGAATCAGACGTTTCTTTATTTTCCTGCTTCCTATTAGAAGGACTTGAATGATAATCTCAGTAGTCCTGAGTAATGAACTTAATTTCTACTGCAATTTAATTAAATTTGACCTAGTCAGAGGCATAACACTTACTATTTTTTGCTAAATTCTGGAATACTGTATACCGTTATGGAGAATTTATATGTATTTTCCAAAGTCTTACCAACTTGGGATGGTTGAAACTATCATATTTACAGTTTATTTTAATAAGAGGTATTTATTTTGGTTCTAATTTCTACATTGTGAGGCTGTGTCAGTTATTTCTTATTTATAAATTCACATCAAGTAAGCATACTTAATCCAATCTTTCCTCTATTAAAATACACCAATAAATCCAGAGTTGAAATGAGTTGGAAGACCTTTCATTGCTTTGGAAGTAGCTGTACCTATATGTTATGTTGAAAACATATGGAATTTAGCAAAGCAGTCTTTGGTATTTAGCATTTAGTACATAGTACACATATACTACAATACGGTACAGAGTAAATACTATGCACTACAAAATCTCAGAGAAGGAATTTTAAACCCTATACATTGAGAGGTACAAATTTCGTAATATGGAACACGAGTCCAATAATATACTGTATTACACAACATTACACCACCACTGCATTAGTAAATGTATTTATGAAAAATTATTTAAATGTATTTCAAATTACTTACCTCATTCTCCAAACCCACAGGTATCCCAATAACTATGGATTGAAACTCCAATAACTGAACTGACGTAGGGTAAAAATTATTTACTAAGGCAGTTAAGACAGTTCATGCAAAGATACTTTTGAGCTTGCTATATTTTCTGACAGTATTAAAGTATGCCAACCTACTATGTAATACTACAGTTACATCTTCCAAGTGTGATCATTTCGCTTACAACAAATAAATTGTTGTCTCTTGCCATACTGTGTGTGATGCAATAGGCACTAAATAACACATAACAAATACTTGGAGGAAGTGGTATTCAATACCACGAACCACGTGTTACAAGGTCGAGTAACATAACAAATTGAGCTACAAAAGCAATAAACAGAAGGGACACACCGGACACGTAACACTGAATGTTGAAGCATATTCCACAAATATCTTCTTTATTATTACTCTAGTATTATTTGGCACAAGTCATTCACAATTTTTTAATAATTAATTTTTTTAATAGGTGCATATTCAGATATGAAAGTGGTGCCGATTTAAAAGCAAAATGTGTCCACAGCAAAAGACACTGACAACAATACTGCATAATTGCACAAATGTATTTGATGTACTGTACCCTAATATGCTTTAATGGTTTTTATTTAAATTACAATTGAAAATTATAGGCCTACTTTGTAATACAGTACATAATGAATTATCTTAAACGTTAGGTAGTATGTACTATTTTGGTAGTACGGTAGTACAGTAAACCGTTAAAATAAGAGTTTTGTTTCTCCCTTACGCCCCGTACATCAACTACTAGTGTTAAGAATTAAGCAATGTGGATATTCTGTCGCAAAGATCAGTGAATTTACGTGGTACACTTTAAAAATTGTTATCAAAAAATTTCTTACACAATATTAATCAGACACATTTTTAAACGAAAAGAAAGATTATGAAAAACATCCAGTATATAGGTTTTATTTTGGATTTAAATGTAATTGTGCTGTTCAAAACTCAAGTCTGTAAGCTACAAATTTCGAGGCATTTACCTTAACTGAAGCTTATCTATTTTCATTGCGAGATTAGTCTAAAAAGATGTATTCAAGTAGATGTGTGAAAGCCACCTAAAAGCTTCAAATGTACTAGATTTATTTATTATTATAATCTCACACAATTGCATGCCAGTATATTAATAAGTACCAATTTCTAATGGACTACCAATGTTTTTCACCAAAATCCACAATAATGTAACTAATAAGTAATTTGTAGTACGGGTGTAAAGTGTCTCATAGTAACAAAGTTGACAATTACCCCCCTCTGTAAACCTCTTTTCCACCCTCTGTTGGCAGAGTGGTTAGACCTCTTGCCTCCCACCTAAGCGATCCGTGCTCGATTCCCGGCAGGGTTGGTCCCCGAATTTATGCATGTAGGAATTGTGCCGGATGATGCCGTTGGTCGGCGATTTTTCTCGGGGATCTCCAGTTTCCCCTGCCCTTTCATTCCGGCACTGCTCCACACTCACCTCATGTCACCCCTCACCAGCGCTAAAGACTTCGATGTTAAGCGCTGACCAAAATCTCTCACTCAGTCACTCACTCCACCCTCTGTTGAACTTTTAGTACAGATAACGAGATAAGACATTCTTTTTCAGGTAAGGAAGAATGCCAAAGACAACACTTCTATTCCATCAAGAGTAAAAGGTAAACTGTCTACTTCTGGGATAAACTGTGATGAAGAGGATTCATATGAAGAACTCCAGGCTTTTGCTTCAGCACATCACCTAGTATTTTCTTCTACCACTCGCAGTTAGCAAGGATTGGACAGGTTTACAATACGCACCACAGCAAAGGCGAAAACGACTGGCTTTATAAATTCCACACTTTATTTTTGGCACAGACTCAGATTTCAGGCATGTTAAACATCCTGAATTTATAAAAATTGTTCAACTACTTCGCCCTGGCTACAAAACAGCTAACTTAATCAAAGGCAAATTCCAAATGAACTTTAACATGAAATTTTTGCTGAGAAATGGACAGAAGTAAAGAATAAATTTCAGGAAAACATGTCTGCTTGGCTCTGGATGGTTGGTGTAATGTGCCAAATGACCCAATTGTTTGTATATATGTTGATCAGTGACGTGTTGGACAAAAGTAATCATGTAATTGAAACCAGTGACACTGAAGATAATAGTCACACTTATGATTGCCTCTTATTCATAGCAAAAAACTTGTCAAATAGCTGTCAACAATTTGGTTGCACAGTTCGAAGATTTGTCCCAGATTAACGCTGCCAACATGGCGAAAATGAGGGAGCTGGTAAGAAAGTCATTGAAGATGTTATCTATAACTTACGGTTGTTCATTTTCTCAATTTGCTTGCACATGACTCGCAGGTAGTCGGCATTACAGAGAATAAATTAATAGCAAAGTATTTCATGAACACTCACTTTGCAGCTGCCAAATACAAGCAGGCTGGTGGAACAGCCCTCGTTCTACATACAGATGTTTGCCGGAATTCTTTAGCTGACTGTAGTGTCCTATTTTAACACTTGGCACATCATTGCTAAAGTGCGCACTGAAAATCAACGTGCTATTGAACTAACCATAAGTACTAAAGTGAGCAATGTCTGTTTGAAACAAAATGCACACAATTACCTCAATAAACTTGAAATTACTTCAGCTGTCCTAGATAAAGGGCATCGTTATGATTGTACCATTAGCGAAACAGTTTGAAGTTTGGCTTGTTCTGTATGATTTTTTATTTTTTATTTTTCAAAAATGAAAATAAGTGTGACTGATGAAGTAAATAACTTTATGAAGCAGTTTAGCACTGGTATGACTGATACTCATCTCCTCGCCAATCTCATGGACCCACATTTTCAAGGCGATAGCCTGAGTGAGGAGCAACTTCATTCTGCTATGGAATACGCTGTAACATATCACCCAGAAGCAATACCTGATCAAGTACGAGGTAAAATGTTCGCCTTTCAGGGAGTACTTGTTCTGTCCTGCAGCACTTAAGGAAATTAAACATCTGGTGTTGAGGGTGGCATTGGAGACGATCACTCATCATGCAATTCTGAATACTAAAAACATTACGTGAAAAGACATTTTATAGTGCATTGAGTGGGATATAAAAATTTACCATTGTTTTGTTGGTGTACTTTTATATATATTTTTTTTAATCTCTGGTTTTTGTCTGTTTGAATTTTATAGCTGTGTCAGGAAAAAAAGAAAACTGTTTTATAATATCAATCTAAACATTATTTGTAGTGAATATTATTGTAAATATGAGTTTTCTTCTGTCTGGAAAGTGTAAGCTTAATGTTTGCAGGCAACAGCTGTGACAGTAAACCCTCCTAATTCTTAGTGGCTGGAACAGAAAGATGAATATATTTCCTCTGAAAATTATAATATTTAAATAAATGAAGAAACTAACAAAAAAACATAAATTAATTTTGGGTTTTAAACATTTGGTTTGAAACAAGTTGTATTCAAAGTGTGGTTTTTTTAAACTGTTCTACACACATTGCTTTAAACATGCCAACCCTGTCTGGAAGCCTACATAATGCCTGCGAATAATCTAATACTGTAATAAGACAAGCTTATTTTTTGGCAAACATAATACAGTCTCCATGAATAACATACCAGTAACTTATTACCAATATTCAAATTTTAATTCGGACCATATTTTTGCTTTGTCATTCAATTATGACTGTGTTCAAAAACACAAAATCTAGTTTTGTTCAATATTTAAGGTTTTTTTTTGTTTATATTTAAGTACGGTAACAACAAAATAATATTTGAGTAAATTTTCTGTTGTAAATTTTAATTTTACACCAATAGTCAGCATGTCACCCCCTTTAACAGTGCAAACAGACACTTGTGTAACTAATATATTCCCTTATCAAAAGCAGCATAATATTTCAATGAAACTGTTCGTTGAAAGGCAATAAAATGTTGTCTACATATTGTTTTCAAAGAACTAAATTGTGCCCAAAAACATCTGCCAAACATTGCAGCCATTTGTAGGAAGAAAAATGTGTTGTCCGCACATTTGTGAATGATGCAATACAACCTCCTACCAAGGAATCTGTTCTGTGCAGATTTTTTCGCAATCATGACGAAAGTTAGTCCTCCCACTGCAATGCAGCACTATGAACATGTTTGAGCAACAATGTCAATAGACTATTTTTAACTATCCTGCTAATCACAATTATCTCCTGTGCATTTGTAGCTCACAAGTGTATTTAGGAAAATACTCACTTTCCAAATCGCTGGAACTTTTTATCGAATGTGTGGAAAGTCCTCTTGGCATGCGTGAAGAGTGCACCATACGAACCATACGTCTTCTTGCACGAGCAGGTGAATTCCACCCCACACGCCGGAAGGTGGTATTTCTTAGCTGCCTCGGTAGGGAAACCCTTTCCGCACTTACTACAGCAGAACTTCTTCTCCGCGTGAGCTTTTAAGAAGTGCTGGAAACATTTGCAACCAAAACACATGTCCATCAGCTAGGTAGCAATGTATCATTGTTCACTTTGATGTGAGCACAATTTAAAGAGCTTTCATTTGATACAAGAGTTTATCATGCAAAATGAATTTTGGATGACATCAGGAAATAAAACAAGTCAATTTTTCAATGCGAAGTCACCCAACTCAAACAGAAAAAATGATTCCACATGTCATACAGTGCTGGTCATGGCCCTATTTTATAACTGAGCTGTGCAAAATGGAATTTGAGTGAGTGAGTGAGTAAGTGAGAGATTTTTAGTCAGCACTTAACATTGAAGTCTTCAGTACTGGTGAGGGGTGACATGAGGTGAGTATGGAGCGGTGCCAGAATGAAAGGGCAGGGGAAACGGGAGATCCTCGAGAAAACCCACCTACCAACGGTATCGTCCGGCACCATTCCCACATGAGAAAATCCGGGGACCGATCCTGCCGGGAATTGAACTCAGATCGCCTTGAAGGGAGGCGAGAGGTTTGACCTCTCGACCACCGCAGCCCCAAAATGGAATTTGAAGTTATTAACATAATACGTTGACACTCTCTCTCGAGCGGGATGAGATCAATTTAATTTAGATGTTATATGAGATGTTAGGGTGGGCGCCAGCAATACTCCCCAGTATTACACTTCGAGACTCTTACACTCAGGGGGTGGTCTGTCCAGGTACTGTTAATGATCCCACTCGGCGGTGTTACTGATTGTTTTATACTGATAGGTACATGAGCACT